>JAEQML010077713.1:0-12756 GCA_016904865.1 Pissodes strobi | reverse complement strand
ACACGCTGATACAAGGGAAGGTCATTATTTTCTTGGAACAAAAATATGGTTTGCAACTATCTGTTGGCTGGAGTCCATAGATAAGGCATATAATACGCTTTTATGCTACAAAAACCCGGTTGGATTCCATTGACAGTATACTAGTGAATAATAAACATTTAAAACTTATTCCTCATCAAGTATTTGTCTAAGTTGAGTTAAAGCGTAATATGCGCACCTACATCTCTTTGAAACATGCTCTATATGATATTGCCATGTTAAAAGTGGATCAATATATAACCCAAAAAATTGCTATTGTTCGAGGCCTGGATAACATCTACTTCAGTAGTTACAGAACTAATCCGACATCTGAAGTTCATGTACACAGTCTTTTGTAAATTTAATATGAAATTGTTTCCTTTACAGCAATGATCAAAATATTTTGACACTTTTGATTAATTCACTCATTTCATCAAGCTTCCCGGCTGAGACCACTACCGATGAGTCATCAGCAAATATGTTCAATATAGTTTGGCATATCAATAATGAAAAGTATGAACAACAGAGGTCCCAACACGGATCCATGAGGAACACCCATATCTACATCTCTCATGGTGGAGCACTTATTATCTACACGAACATAAAATTTCCTATCGGTAAGGTATGACGCTAGTACATTTAACATGCCTCTCTTATTCCATTCTCCGATAATTTCTCCAAAACAAAACTTACCTCCAAACTATCCAAAGCTCGTGACAAATCAAAAAAGAGACCCGCAACACAACGTCCGTCATCCAAGTGTTTATAAATCACCTGCATAAACTCACAAGCGGCACTCTCCGTCGACCTTTTTTTTTATAGAGATTTAAGAAATGCGTATCTATGCACTCCCATGGTCATTCAGTAATTTCGGAAATCAATGATGTTGGGCCATTCTGGCGACCATGGGGAGTGTCGGACTCCGCCGCAGCGACCGACTAAAACCCTCTCCTCTGTGGTCCTCAGCTTTAAGTCTCGGCACCATTTCGTGTGAAATATAACATCGAGACAAAAAACTTTCTATTTCTTCTTGTCTATGCTTATATTTTTTCTGCTTGTCCTTTTACTTCTTTCATTACGTTTTTTTTTTGCTCTATTTGCTCCACTTGTTTTTCTGTGTTGCATTTATTTTATGATATATGGTTTATTTCCTTTGTTATAACATGCTCACTGTATTGTCTGATCTCTTCTCTCCTCGCGTTCTTTTATTTCTACCATCGAGGTCATCAATTTATGTATCGCGTTCCAGCTATCTGCATTTCTTAACATGATGTTCACGAGATTTTCTTTGTTTAGTCTGTATCCTGTCCGAATTTCTGTCTGTAGTCTTATTGCCTCGAATCTATTACACCCAGAAAGCATGTGTTCCGGTGTGTCTAGTTCCCCGTACATACAAATTGGTGTTTCCCTCTTCTTAAAACGGTGTAGGTATGTGGCAAAACAGCCGTGTCCCGACAGGAATTGTGTAATCGCATACGTTATTTCACTATGTTTGCGATTTATTCATGGTCTAATATCTTGGATGACTGCTTTTGTCCATTTGGCTTTTTCGCTTTCCTCACACCATCTTCTTTGCTACTTGTCCAGAGTGTGTTTTCTCTCTTCATCTTTTGTGTGTCTTTCCCTTTCTTCAGTTCCTTCTTCTATTAGTTAGTTTTTTCGTTCCTTTATTCTGTCTCGTTCTTCTATCAGTAAATATATCGGAACTAGTTCACTTATGGCTACTGCAGCAGTTGCTGATATAGTATGGTATCCACTACAACATCTGATAGCAACCTTACTTTGGCATAACATAAGTTTTTCTCTATTCCTTTTTGCTTTCAATGCATTTTTTCTGGTTGCAGCGGCATACAGTAAAATTGACTGTAACGCCATTGCCAGGACTCTCCTCTTTGAACTTGATGGCCCCCCAATATTTGGAAGTATAGCTTGTAGCGTCTTATTTACTTTATTTGATTTTTGGATGACGTAGTCTACATGTGCAGAAAAATTAAATTATAATCCAACACCACTCCTAAATATTTGTCTTTTTTTGTTTCTTTTCTGGCTGTATTTCGTGCTGACCAAATTGATATTTTATGGTCCTTCTGTTCTTGTAGCTCCAACCGAAAACCACTGCAGTAGTCTTCTCTGGTGCAACTTCCAGTTTGTTTGCAAGCATCCATTGTCCAACGTTGTGTAGGGCAGTGTTTCCAAGTAAGATATTGTCAGCAATAGTTTTCCCTGTTATTAAAATTACCAAGTCGTCAGCATAACAAACGAGTTTGACGCTTTCGCCGAGGTCCAATTCCATAACATCATCGTAGAGCACGTTCCACAGGGTCGGACCAAGAACGGAACTCTGTGGAACGCCTCCCGTTACGGTCTCTTTAGTTCTACTATCGATTAGGACCATTCTGTTATCGAGGTAAGATTTTAGTGTAACTAGTAGGTAATCTGGAATTTTTCGTCGTTTTAGCTTCTCAACAATCAGGAACCAATTTGCCGTATTGAAAGCATTTTTAACGTCGACACATATCATGCTATTTATTCGGTCTTTGTTCGATTTAATTACGTCAACAATCTTCTGTATGGCATCACTAGTCGACCGCCCCTTCATAATGCCGTACTGGTTTGCATTGAAACCTTTTGATTTTTCTATTCCATTTTTTAGTCTCACGTTTGTTATTGTGTCATAGGTTTTTCCCAGAATGTCCAACAGGCAAATAGGTCTAAACTTTTTTGCTTAATCTGTGTGTTTTGACGGTTTTTCCAGCAGGATCAATTTAGATGTTTTCCACTTGTTAGGAAAAAGTTGACCGTTAAGACATTCGGTGAACAATTTTGCGAAGAAAGGGCTGTTATTTGATGGAAGCCATTTTGCATGTTGGGGCTTTATGTTGTCGGGGCCTGGGGCTTTGTTCGCTTTGATTCGGTCGATAGCGTATTTGACCTCTTCTTCAGACACGGCGGGTGCCTCTGTTCTGATTGACGTCTCCTCCGCCGGTAAACTAGCTTGCTTGTTTGTGATAAATAGTTCCTTAAAGATTGAAATTTTCTCCCTCAGGCTTAACATTACTCTAGGACTATTGATTTTCATTTGATCTCTCACTACCTGATATGCTTGTCCGTATATATCGTCTTGGAGTGACGCAATAAGTTCCTTCCATTTCTTTTTGTTTGCTTTTTGTATTTGGTTGTTAAGGAAATTTCTTGCTTCTTTGTATGAGATTTGTAGGGCTTCTCTGTGAGTATTGTTACGTGTTTCTCTTTGAACTTTTCGTCTTTTTTCCCTTACGTCGGTGATTTGAGCTTATATGGAATCATTCCACCAATATGGGAGTTTGTAGTTAGCATCCTCGCAATGTTTACCGCACGACGAATTAAACGCTTCCTGGAGCAAACGCAGTTTGGTTTTAGGGTCCTTTTCTTCCGATTTTTTCAGGAACTCCATTATGTTTTTTTCAAAGTCTGCTTGTTTTAACTGCTTTATGTATCGGGGCTTATCCAGTTTTGCCTGTTTGAGAGTAAGTTTTAGCAAAATGAATTTGTGGTCGCTGAGAGACTCTTCTTCAGGCAGGACTTGCCAGCTAGTTATTCCCCACTTCAGGATTTCATCAGAGACAAAAGAGATATCTATGAAGGATTGGCCATTTTCCCGGATCAGTGTTGGATGTTTGCCATCGTTTAGCGTTATTAGTCCCAGTGCGTTCATACTGCTGTACAACTTTTTTCCCTTTGTGTCAAGAGTATTTCCTCCTCAAATCGGGTTTTTTGAGTTAAAATCTCCTAGCACAATAACTGGTAATTTTTGAATGTATATTTTCTTGTAGATACTACTTGACAATTCATCCAAAGCAGATTCCGAGAATACGCATACGGATAATACGCATACGGAGGTTAATTGGACGCACACGAAATTTTTGCTTTTTTCAAAATTGTAAATGGGAATATTATTGGAGTTTGCTATTATTACAGTATTCTTTCCATTTTGGTCAGAGGCATATATTTGGCTGTTGCTTGATGTTGCTGTTTTCCTATTTGGTTCTTGCAGGCATAGCAGGTGACATTTGTTTTTTATTGCTAGGGTTTTCGCCATGTCTTCAGAATTTTATATAGATTTTCCAAACACTGGGATTACCTGGGTTTGTATACCAATGTGGCTGATTTAGTTGTGGACTTGGTTTCCTTCGTTGCTCTTATTTTATGGGTTGTGTTTTCTTCCAAAGTAGTATAGGAGCCTCCCTCGCACGCGATTGGAGTTTCCTCCAGCAATTCAGGGAAGAGGTTTAAAGCTCCTTCCTCTAGATGGTTCTTCTTTTCAGGGTCCTCGTCTTTTTCTATCTTATTCGAGATTATTATTAAGTGGCTTGGTCTGCGACCCAGGAATGGACGTTCTTCTTGCGTAGTATTTGCGAAGGCTTAGGTTGCCCATGTTAGCCTATGTCTGAGTAGCTGTCGAACTGCTCATCTTTAACGGAATAAATGGTTTCATCTATTATGGCCTTGCATTTGTTACACTTGCTATTTGCTGAGTCAGAGTCTATTTGCCCGAGGCGTTTTTTATTGTTTATTCGATGTCTTTTAATTTATCGTCGTAGATTTTTTTATTTTTTATGATTGTCTCATTTAACTTTTTATTATTGTTGTTTGCTTCATAAACGTTTCTTTTGTGATCCATTATTGCGCATCCGATAAGAGAATTTAGCTCGCTCGCTATGCTTTTGACACTTTTATGTACATTCTGGTTTTCCCGTCCGTAATTCGTTAGTTCAGTAATTTTATTTTTTAGTTTTTGCAGAATTGCACTAAGAGAAATATGCGAAAGGACCTTGAACTCTGGTGAATCTTTTCGTGTTCTTCGTCTCTTTTTGGTTTCTTGAAATGGCGATACATCTTCGGAGTCCAGAATGTCGTCACTCTCCTTGCGGTTTTCTGTGATATTCGACTGTGTTGATACTGATTTCGATGGTGTATTTATTTTGATGGCATCATGGGTTATAGTATCGAATCGTTTCGGCCCCTAGTCTTCTCTTTTCTAAGTTTAATTTTGTGAAAAATTCACCAACCTTTACGCTTACAGAAGCCGATCCTCGACATGTACGGCGGATCGAAATTTCTTTCCATGATTTTCTTCTTTCCTCTGGATCCGTTAGCTTCTCCAGAAGTCACCTAGGTCGCCCCGCATTAAGACTTCCTCAGCCTGTACTGGGGAGTCCTAAATCCCCTGCACCGTACGGTTTAGCTCTTCATTTTGGTCCATTTCATTTAAGTGTAGATGGGGGCTGCCCCAAATATATCCGTCTCCATTGCCGGGTCAGTATATAAGAATATTTTTCCAGTATTTTTTTTTATAACTAGGGTGGAAGGATAAGAGAAAACAGGAAGCTTCCTAGCCCTCGAGACCTAATGGCGTCGGAGGGGATAGTAACGCCGCTCCCAGGGAGCGGGGGAATAAGGGAGATAATTTAAAAGGTAAATGGGTAAATTAAGGTGAGTAAATAGGAAGCGTTTATCGCAAACGCCTGAGCTGTCCTTAGCAAATAGACATGAGACCCCGATCCCGCATTTTGGCACGGAGTCCCTCGTCTACCTGAGCCGGCTCTACCAACGACAAGGTTCAGCAGCTCCTCGAGGGGGACTCTCCGTCGACCTGGCCGCACGGAAACCACACTGAGCCACTGAAAATATTTAGTTTTGTCTAAAAAATCTACAATACGGTTATAATATACTTTCTCAAAAATTTTCGATAAAGTATTTATGATAGTTATCGGCCTATAATTTTCGGCACAAGTTTTTTCATCTTCTTTATAAATTGGTATGAATTTCCCTAATTTTGGATGGTATGGATTTATTTATTAAATAAGCCAGTGGCTCAGCAATAGAATGCTTGACAGTGTTTAGGATCAACACAGATATATCGTCATAACCAACACCTCTTTTATTTTTCGTTTGCCTTATTATTGATAATAGACACAGAAACTGTGACCAATTCTCTGAGTAGGTAGTGTACTGTGTTGGCATTTTACCAGAATTTTTTTTTTGTGATCGCAAAAATTTACATTTCTTCAGAGCAACGTCTCGCATTTAATTCCTCCAACAAGGAAATGTCTGCTCCTACTTTAAAGGAGATTGTAACATCATCATCGTTCTGCGGAATCGTAAACATTTGCGGTCAACGGGAGTGCAGGTGAAAGAGGATTTAACTAAAAATAGGTTGGCCCTTTTATCGGCCGCAATAGATAAATTTACAAGTAAAAAAGCGTGGTGTCTCAATGGTCTAATATATGTAAAATTGGGTGATGTGGTGCACCGTGTGAATAGCCGTGGAGAGTTAAATAATCTCAAAAATTGACCAAGTATGTACTATTGTTTATTTATTTCAATCAAAATCGAGCTAAATATTTAGTATAGACACAAACACATATCCCAACCTTTTATTGCAAATGCAATGTATCAACAAAATCATGCTTTTACCATAGTATAAACAAACCTTTTACTAACTGTCTTGTTTATCTTTTTTTGTATGGCATGCCCGAATGTCAGTGAGTGGAAGTGCCGTTTACTATCTCAACAGCATTGTATTTGGAGACAACGTATTTTGCGACGTATTTTGGCTTGTAACTCTTGAATTATTTTTTCCTAACTTCCTGATATAAAACTACTAATTTATAGCTTTTTTCTAGCTGTATAATGACCTCATATATTAGTTTTTACTATTTATCTATATTACCTATTGGCTAAATTGATGTGGAATCAAGTTAAAAGAAATACGATGATTGCCGTTGGCTGAATATTAAATACAATTTAACAATTATTAGCCAGTAGGTGGTGAAAATGTAATGAATATATTTTTTCTGTGATCTGATTTTTTTTTATATTGAAGTGTGGGGGATTTTTCTTTTCAATGTTTTTGTTCCTGGCATAGTTAATGTAACTCATGGGCATTTATTTATTTTTATATTTAGATTATTTCTCACTTATGTGATGAGCATTGTTACTCTAATTTCGCTCTATGGCAAAGCTCAATAATTTATGTATTGCTTTTTGCTTCTATCAGTTTTTAGAACGGCGAACGGAGCCTGACCTGAGTGACATTGCTTCAATTTTCTGCTTTTTCGCTGATATTTTATGCTGATGTTGCGTGGAACACTATTATCTGATATCGACGTTTTAAGTCTACTGAGACTGCAGCTGCATAATATTATATTATCTGCAACTGGTATATCCTCTGCCTGTTTACTGTTCTGAATTTGAAATTATTTTTCTTGCAATTTCTTTCTCTTTTCTGTCTTATTGTTCCTTCTTATCCCTATTTCTTATTTTTTCTCTTTAGTATGTTGTGCTGTGCACATATAAATGTAAGGTCACTAATGAATAACTTTGATGTTTTTAAAGATCACATTTCTAAAAATAACTATTGTATAACTGGAATCACAGAGAGCTGGTTGGCTGCAGATGTTGGCAATGAGGCTACTGCTATAAACAATTATAATTTTATTAGACAAGATAGGCTGGGCCGCGGTGGAGGTGTCGGGATTTACATTAGGACGGACTTGTATTTTACTGTTTTGTTGAGCGAGTGCAGTGACGTTGTCGAGCATATTTGGATTAAGACTCAGTACTGCAATGAAACTATCATTGTCGGCAATATCTACAGACCACCTAATACCAATTGTAATGAGTTTCTTGCTTATTTTGAGGATGTTTTGATTGAGTTCTTTGCGCAGTGTGACAGAATTTTGTGTTTTGGCGACTTCAATATTAATATGCTGAATAATGACGCGCCGCAGGTGGTCCAACTGGATAATATTCTGAGTGCTTTCAACTTGAATCAGTTAATTTCTGAGCCGACTAGAATATCGAATACTAGTTCCACCTTGATTGATTTAATATGTTGTGGCTCGGACAATGTGCTTAATGTGGGTGTAAAGGACATTAATGTTTCAGACCATTTACTGGTTTATGTCAACCTTGATTTTAAACCTGTTCAAACCAATAAATTGCACTATAAGTACAGGGTTCTTGATCACATTGACGTGGGTAATTTTCAAACAGATTTAGAGGGGGCTCCGTGGAATACCATTTACGAGATGGAGGACATTGATGAAAAGGTAGCCTTTCTTACCAATACAATATTAGATATTTTTGATATACATGCTCCAATTAAGATCAGTAAGGGTGTTAAAAAAACATATAGCCCGTGGATGACAGACAATATCAAATACATGAAAAAACTAAGAAACCAGGCATTGAATCGTTTCCGCCGCACCAGGCGTCCCGAACATTGGAATTATTACAAGCAGCTTAGGAATTTAGCAACTTCTTCAATTAGGGCTGAAAAAAAAAGCGTATCTTAATCATAAATTTCAGAACTGCAGTCCTAAAGAACAATGGGATGAACTAAAAAAATTAAATATGCTAAATAAAAAAAATAAAACTATTCCAGAAAATTTAAAAAATGTAAACCAAATTAACATATATTTTACACAAATATCAAGAAACATTGATGTTCCAAAGCAAGAGTTGATTAATTTTTATGAGAATAATTCCTTGTTAGATAAAAAGTTTATATTTAATCATATCTCAGAAGAGATGGTTTCTAATGTTATTCTCAATATTAAATCAAAAGCATTTGGTGCTGATAATCTGAATATAACATTAATTGCTCTTTGCTGTCCTTTTAGAGTTCCTTATTTAACTCATATAATAAACGCCTGTATTGAAAAATCCTATTTTCCAAAAAGCTGGAAGTTTGCCAATGTTATCCCGCTACCAAAGGTCAAGAATCCGACCGAATTTGGACATTTACGATCAATCTCGATACTGCCTACGTTCTCAAAAATTTTGGAAAAGGTCATGGAATTGCAGATTATCTCTTACGTGTCGAGTAATAATATTATTCCTCTTAAGCAATCCGGGTTTAGAGCTGGCTATAGTTGCTCCACGGCGTTGTCTGATATAGTGGACGATGTGGTAAGGTCACAAGATAAAAACAATGCTTCTGTTCTCGTTCTGCTCGACTATACAAAAGCATTTGATATGCTTCATCATGATATTTTGATAGCTATTTTAAAATACATAGGGTTCGATCGGGCTGCACATTCGCTGGTGTCGTCCTTTCTATCAGACAGAGTTCAGCGGGTAATCCTCGATGAGAAGTACTCTGGAGAGTTAAGCGTTACGGCGGGTGTTCCCCAGGGAAGCATCTTAGGTCCTCTTCTTTATAGCATTTTCACCTGCAACTTTGTCAAATCTCTTCAGTACTGTCAATATCATTTGTATGCTGACGACACACAAATCTACGTATCTTTTAACTCCAGTCAAGCAGAAACAATTAATGATCAGCTCAATTATGATCTAAATAGACTGCTCTGTATTTCTAATGATCACCTGCTTAAAATTAACCGAAGTAAATCGGTAGCCTTGTTGTTTTGTGGTGAAAGCGTTCGCGATCAGCTTACAGCAAAAATAAAACTTAAATTGGGAGACGACTGTGTCTTGTTTAAAAATTCTACAAAAAATTTAGGCCTTATTATTGACACAAAATTAAAGTTTAAAGAGCATGTAACATTATGCCTAAAAAGGGCATTCTCTATGTTAAAGTTAATTTATTCACATAGGCACACTCTCACTCAAAAAACTAAAGCCATGTTGTGTGAAGCTCTCATTTTGTCACATTTCAATTTCGCAGATAACGTCTATGGTCCATTTTTGGACTCGGTAGATATTAGGAGGATTCAGAGAATACAAAATTCTTGTTTAAGATTGATTTTTGGAATAAGGCGTAGACAAAGAGTATCACATAAGCTGAACGAGTTGGGATGGCTTGACATGGATCGCCGGCGAGTTCTGCATTCGGTCTGCTTCTACTATAAGATCATCAAATTTAAATGCCCTCCATATCTCCACGACAAACTTACATATCGCACAGATGTTCACAATCTTAACATACGTAGACAACATTTATTAACAGTACCCTCTCACAAAAAAGAGGTATTTAAAAAGTCATTTTCTTATCAGATTGCTTCTTTGATCAATAAGTTTAAAGTGAACGATTTTTCAGCCCCAATATCAGTCTTTAAAAGACGAATTAAATACAAATTACTCTGTCAGTAAAAAGCCTCGTAAAAGCCTATACTTGTGGCTTACATAAAATTTAACATTATGTCATTCAGCCAGTCCCTCTCTCTCTCTCTCTCTGTCTGACTCTCTCTCTCTCTCTCTCTCTCGCTCTCTCTCCCCTCTTTCTGTCTTGCTCTGTAATCTAAGTTAATAATGTGTTAAATTCTGTAACTGGGGACCATCTTTTTTTAGAGCTCCAGGTTTTCTTAAACTGATTTACTTTTTTAAGTTAGTTCTTATGTTGCTTATAAGTTGTTAATTTTTTATTTTAAAATTTTTGACGGCTTCAACAGCGCCTTCCGTTGTGAAGGAGGCTGCATGTGGCCCATTGCTCCTGTTAATTTGGATGGATGTATACATACATATTTCTTTTTTTTTGTAATTAATTTGTACACTGGAGTAATAAACCTGTTTATTATTATTATTATTATTATTATCTTCCCGGATAGGAATTGTGTTCTATGTAGCTTTTGTGAGTTTTTTTTTCAGGAAGGCATCACACAAGATGATATTACTCAGTTTTAAAGAGTCATCAGTTACTTAAGATTTGGTACAATCACCATCAGAAATATTTCAGGAATCAATACGATCACCACAAACACCGCAGCTGTCAAATGATACTTAGAGCAATGAAGAAACTGAAATTGAGTTAAGTTTAGTCGAAACTACTCCGCCAAAAGAGCGTCCTATATTTTGATATTTAATTACGTTATCTTTAACTTTTTGCAAAAACACTTGACCGCGTAGCCTTCTATTCATCAAATAACTGACAGCTGTCAAAGATATGAAAATGACTCACTGCGTAACTTCAAGAACAAATTAAAAAAAAAAAACGAAAAACGGGATTTAATGCCTGGATGAATGCTCCAATGGACTTATTATTAGGTTTTACTTTAAAAACCGATATTTAAGTAAAATTATTTTAATAAAAAATTTTCTTGTCATGGTACCTAATTCTTGTAAACATTTCGGTCTTCTTTAGCTTTGCGTGATTAATTGCGATTCAAAATAGGCCTCAAGCCATCGATCATCATTCTATTGCGCCAGTCACCGTTTACGATGTCACCAGTATCTCAAACTTCAAAATGCACGTAGTTTTTGGTGATATACTTGTTTGAAATTCGCCTCAAAAAATTGTGTATAAACTGCAGCCGCTATCACTATTTTGTCAATTGTTTCCGGTTTCGCATTAATTGCCGTGTGAAACACTCTAAATCTATTGGATAAAATGCCAAAAGCATTTTTCACTTTGCAGAGAGCTCCACTTAGGCGATAATGAAATCTTCTTTACTAAGGTTTTTCTCAGGAAACGGTTTTTAAATGCCACAAAAAAATAATTTTGCTTATTGTTCTATCATTAGAAGGTAGTGTCAATGATTTTCCCAATAGCTTGTCGTAAAACGTTGTATTTTCAATGGCACCTCTGTCCGAATCTCGTCCATTGCAACCGACAACTATATAAATTCATAATTTGCTTCAACGACGCCTATTAAAACGATACTAAAATACTTATATAATTAAAGTAATGGGATCCACTGTTCGTCGACTTCACTATCTTTATATGTTTACCGTCGTTCGAGCCGTCACAATTAGGAAAGCTACTGTTCTAGTCCCAATTTTCTCACATTCTTCTTCAAATGTGTCCGGAAACTGAAAATGAAAAAGTACGCATTTAAGATTTTCTTTGTCAAAATTTTCTTTCAGACCGTGTTACATAACGATCCCAACGAAACGGAAAGTGATAATAATGCTACCAGTATGGAAGACGACATTTCACGTTTTCACTACTGTGCCTAAAACACAAATAGTGACTGACCCTCTATCTCAAACACCATGCAGAAATTTAGCATCTCAACCACCACTCGATCTCCAAGCAGAACTTCAACAGTAACAACTACCAATAGCATAAGCATAAAAAGATCAAGGGAAAGCATAATCGAAAAAGCATGAGAAATCCTATATTTACAGAACCAAGATGAATTTGAATGATATGGGAAATAATGTAGCTTGCAAATTACTAAGAATAAATGATAATCAAAAATTACTTGAAAGCATCTAATAAATAATACTCTTCTTGGAATTCAAAACAAATTAAATTATTATAGTGATGTTATTTCATGTACAAATAATGGTAATCAATCAGTTCAATAATGTCATGCTTCGCTGAATTATCCAGTTTCCAATCCAAATCAAACCAATATTTATACTATCCCAGAAAACATTTTAAGTAGAACTGAAACAACCTACAACAGTACCTTCTAATGAAACAATATTTAATATCCGTACCGAAAATAATCTAATGAATTCTTACCAAGCTTACTGGCAGAAGTTGTCAGAAATGGTTGCTTTTCAAAACTAGAACTGCATTAAATGTTTTAAACATTTTGACATAAGTACCTATGTGAGTTAATATAGGTACAATATTCCTAGATTTTTTTTTACCTAACGGCTATTAACATCTAATAAAGATCATAAATTAGTAAAATCATTTTATTGTTATTATTACTTATTTTTTTACTTACTTTTACTTATAAACACAATTTCAAGTGTCTGGAATAATGTTTCCGAGGGCTTGGGGAGAAATAACTGCCGAAAATTTCAAATCTTCCAAACTTCGCCCTGTTGCTAGATATG
>JAEQML010077712.1:0-12757 GCA_016904865.1 Pissodes strobi | reverse complement strand
TTTTTTGATATTTCCTTGCTCCACTTGCTGACTTTTAGCTTTGACTATTCGCTTTTCTATTTCTTTCACATCTGTTCCGGTGTTGTCGAACCCAGATATTCATATTCCTGACATTGCAGAACTTCCTGACCATTGTCCACCTCCAAGTTACCGCTCTGGGTGCCTACACATAGATATTTTGTTTTATTTATATTAACTGTCAGGCCCCATTCTCGGTCCTCTTCTATCAGCTTTTAATCATATATTGCATGTCCTCTTTGTCATTGGCCACTATAACCTGATCATCTGCAAAGTGAAGAGTAAACAGGCACCTGTCATCTATCTCTATATCCATACCATGGATCTTTTTCTTTCCAATTTTTTAGTGCCACCGCTTCGTATATTTTAAAGAGGGTAAGAGAGATACAACATCCTTTATTCACTATGAATGTGTCTGTGAGTTTTTTACCTATCTTAATTCTTGATTTTGAATCATTATATAGTTCTTTAAGGGCCGTTATATAGTTGTGATTGATGTTGGATTGTTCTAATACTTTACATAGTCTAAATACTGGGACTGTATCATATGCTTTTTGTAGGTGCACAAATGTAAGGTGGGTTTCTAAATGTCTAGCAGATCTTTTTTCTATGTCTTGTTTTAGGCAAAATACGTTGTCTGTACATGATCTTCCTGCTCTAAAGCCGCACTGCTCTTCTTCTTTCTCTTTATAATCTTCTTTAATTAGATCACGCTGGATTCTACCATATAGTCTGCTTAGTGTGCTTGTGACTGATATGCCCCGATAGTGATTACAGTCCAGCTTATTTCCTTTTTGTGGATGGATGGATGATATAAGAGCCATTTTCAAGTCTTGTGGAACAGGATGTCCATTTAGGCATTTATTGATAATTAATGTGAGGTTTCTAAAGAGCTTTTCAGTTCCCCAATTTTGCATTTCGGATTCTTAACAGTCTTTTTTACTTTTTCTTCAGATATCTTCACTTCTTCTCCATGTATTTCAATATATCTTGGAGTTTATTATATATTCCGGTCTAGTTTCTTGTAGTAGGCCTTTGTAGTGTTCTATCCATTTCTCCGGTTCGATTATCTGGATATTGGCTCTGTCATTTCCTGGGTTCTTGAAATTTGATAGAAATCTTCATACCTCTGAGCATTTCCTTCCTCCTATGTAGTTGTTAATTTCTTTACACTTCTTATCCCATGACTCTTTCTTAGCTATATTCATGCACGGTCTTAGTTGTCTTTTTGTGTCTTTATAAGCTGCAAGGTTTTGATAATTTTTTGTTGTCAACCATTTCAGATATTTTTTGCTTCTTTTCTTGAACCAATAACTAACTCCTCCAGTATTTTTTGTTGGTATTGTTTTTCTTTGTTCCTATTGCTTCTTGGGTGGCTTCTATTAGAGTCCTTATAATGTTTTCATAGAGTTTGTTAAGGGTACATTCTTCAGGGTTCAATAGTTTGCTGTCGAGTCGCCTCTGATATAGAAACACCGTGCTTTCCTCTTTAAAACTGTTAAAATTGTATTTTGCTGTATCCACTGCGTCCGTGAGTATAACATTGCTGTTTTGCTCATCTTGGTTCTTCTTCATTTTCCTAAATTGCATCCTTATTTTGGCTCTTACTAAAAGATTATCTGACCCGCAGGGTCTTAGGACTCTTACGTCGTTTATTTCTATGTTT
This sequence comes from Pissodes strobi, assembly GCA_016904865.1. Lineage (NCBI taxonomy): Eukaryota > Metazoa > Arthropoda > Insecta > Coleoptera > Curculionidae > Pissodes > Pissodes strobi. The sequence continues at coordinate 11,073 of JAEQML010077712.1, read as the reverse complement.
GTTTCTTGTTATAGTCAATAATAGTTTTGAGGTTACGGGTATTTTGTATCCATGTGTAGCGGTGAATATCTTTGTGTTTGAAGAACCCGTTATTTCTCTAAGATTGAGGGTCTCACAGAGATGTATGAGGCTTTGGCCATTATCATTGAATATTTATTCTCCAAATGGTCCTAAAACTGGGCTATTGTTCATCCTTCCCATTCTTCCATTGAAATCCCCCATCATTATGATTTCTCTATTTCTTCCAATATCTACTAGGATTTCATCCAATTTGTCAAATAACTCCTGTTTAATGCCCACTCTTTCGTCCTCTGATGGAGCGTAGGTTGCTATAATGGTGATGTTATAGCCATGTAGTTTCAAGTTGATCGTTAGAATACTTTTATCTACAGCTTCCCAGTTGTTAATTTTGTTTTTCCAGTTTTTCCTTATTAGTATGGATACCCCTCTAGCTGCTCTCATTTCCTTTGACACTCCAGTAAAAAGGTGAATATATTCTCCGACATTTTCGGCGCCACTTTCTTTTTTCTTGGTTTCGGTCAGCGTCACTAAATCGATGTTCAATTTCTGAATTTCTGATGCAATAATATCCGTTTTCAGTCTAATACCCTGTACATTCCACGTAGCGAAATTCATAGTCCATTTTCTTTGCCGTGTTCGTCGTCTCAGTGATCCGTTCAATGTTCCGAGGCTTCGTTTAGGGTTTTTTTGTAGATTCACATTTTTCCGAGTATTAGAGAACCAGTCTAATGCTTCAACTCCCATCCCGGACCGGGTCAGTTTTTGTTTCACGGTGAGTATTTTATTTCCCCACTACCCTCTGAATCTGCTGGATTGCAGACCCAGCGAGCTTCCCCTAATTCCCATAGGGACGCACCCGATGGAGGTAACTGACAACTCCCCACACGGGATGAATTACGTAATACCGCATTATAAAATGAGGAAAGAACATCGTATGGAAATGTGTTTTTTTCAATATTTGAGAAATTTTAATCAATGAGATACATTCTTTATAACGTTGCAACCAATTGCGTCCCAATCGCGATTGTCCTTCCATCCGCATGCCCTACTCCCACATCTTTGCTCCAAATTGCAAATGAATGACGTCACGAGCTAAAATTTTGTTAGCAGTTAGTCCTTTTGTAGAGGTGTTTTAATACACAGATAACTATTATCTATAACTACTTTGCTTCGTTTGCATAGCATACTTTTAACTTGGATTATATTGGTCACTATATCAGATCTCTCAAAAAGCTAACTAGGTAGGAGAACCTGACTTACAACTTACAAGTTATCTAGATGTTAAATATAATATTTTCTTCTTATCTTTAAAACGCAATTGCATTAAATCACACTATTGCGGAAATCGCAACTACAAATGCTAAATCACCGTTTACGAGACAGACGGCATCGGAATGAAATACTGAGATTTTTACTGCCATCAGTTTGATATACTCGCATTCCTAATATCATTGCCATTCCTCTTTAGGAATTTGTGTTTTCCTAAAACTATTATAATTTCTACATGAAATATCAGCTTGACTTTAATTCTTGCACAGATTTTTGCTTGTGCCAATTATTGCTAAGAACATTGCAGTAGAGAATATTTATATATTTTTGGAATCGGCAACGTGATTTTTATTCGACAGTTTGAGGAAGAGACAGCTGAAAAAAAAATTTTCCTACAAGGGATTATAACAAATTTACAATTTTGTGACTCTTTATTTCAAAGGGCTTCCGATGCAACCTTAAAGATTGGTGGATATAATTTTTTTTTACGTGAAAAATTTACTATTATAGAATAAATCATAATTTTTGCCTTCAGTCTGTACAATGTGTGAATATCTCCTCAAGTCAGTGGCGGCTCGTGGGCTAAAAACTAAATGAAGTGTTAGCAATAGGTCCGCCCCTGAGAGGGGATTATATGCACCAGAAAAATTTTGAAATTTGGAAAGTCACATAGAAAGCCTTTTTCTCAATATTAAGGCATCTTTAAATACACACAAAACTCGAATTAAATCAACAGTAATTCAGCAGCACAAGATTTTATTAAAACTCACGCATATAAATGCTTAAAAAGAATTCGTAGTGGATCAGGATTGCTTCAGATCCTGATCAAGAAAAGTAGAGAAAAGGGACGAGTCAAACAGTGATATGGATGAAAAATTTTTAAACAAATTTCAAAAGTTATCTTTGATATGGAACAATTGAATTAAAAAAGAAGCTTAGTAGATATTTGCAAAATATTTATCAAAATCTACCGGGAAAAATAATTTGTGAGAATAAGGCTCGGAATAAGGTCACAAATTATTTATGGAGTTCAAATACGAATATTTATAAGACAATCTAAAAGTTCCACAGTATGATATTCCGTCGCATTTCAAACGTTTGGTAATTTTTAGAAACTGGATCCGCCAATTAAACTAACCCTAAAATATAGAAATTGGTTATAAGATTGCCAGAAAGATCCCACATTTCATTATTTAAAATTAAATAGAATATTAATTGATCCAGCTTTTAACCACGATAGGACACGAAGACATCGAGTCTTTGTTCTTTTAAGTCAGAAATATGGGCGTCGCTACACATTTTTTCTGTGTTTGACTAAATTTATATTATATTATTAAAAATTATATATTTTTTTAAATTGGCTTTAACACAAGTTCTTCATATTAAAGATATACCTATATATAAATCAAGCAGAAATGCGACATATTAACTAAACAACCTTTTCTCCGATGTTAGCGCAAAGTATTATTAATCAAAGCCAAAGACACGATTACAAAAAAATATGCTATTCTAAAAATACTATTTTGAAAAGAAAATCTTTAAAAAACACCGAAAATATCAATAATTATTAGGCTGGAAATATAAATAAAGTATTTTTAAGCGCCTTAAAGTGCTAAATAATCGCTCATTTGAACAAGATATATATTCGATAAAAAGTCGCGTAAAATCAAAAATTTTCGGTCATTTTCCACGCTGACTGTCGCGTGACGAATCTTCGGCCTCAAAATATTTAATGCTATACTTTTCGGGTATATTCTTGATATCTTCTGATTAAAAATAATGTGCCTCTTTGTGTGTATGGGTGGGTGACCTTGACGTAAACTCAAAGCAAACCCAATACTCGAATTCTAGAAATGTATTCTAATTTTTCATGTGTAAAAGCTGTTATTTTCGATGGACTATTTTCAGAACCTGAAAATAAAATAAAGGGGCAGTACTGAAAACTAATATATTAAAATTAATTAAATACTACATAAAATCGTTTCAACTTCAACTAATAATAATAATAAAAACGTTTATTAGGACATGCATGATAAGGCGTTTTAATACAGGGTGTCTCTACAGGTCTGCACAAAATCTTACCACATATTTCTGAGGTCAAAATAAGCCGATTTAAAGCAATTTATGAAAATTGTTTAACCTATTACTTAAAAAATTGGTACTCCGTGGTTTTTTTTGGGATGCTGCTTGTTCTTCTTCTACTACTTTCTAATATGGATACATATTAGTAGGCTACTGCTTGTTCATTGCCAACACGTCCTCCCCGGAAGATGAAGTCCAGCATCCTCTCCAGCGTTTTGGTGGTCTTCCCTGTGATCTATTTTCTACTGGATTATTCATTTTTGCGTTTTTGACGAGTCTGCTGTCCTCCATTCTGTTTATATGTTTGTTCCAGAATCTTCGTCTCTGTCTCACCTACCTTCCTATGTCCTGTATCCCGCATTGTAGTTTGATGTAGTTTGATGTTTTCATTTCGTATTCTGTCGTATAGTGTTTCTCAGAGTTTTCATTTCAACTGTTCTCATCATTTGTAGAGTTCTGTTTGTATCTGGTTTTGTTTCTGCTGCATATGTTATGATAGGTCTTACTGCCGTTTTATATATCTTGACTTTGCTTTCCGTATTGAGGTATTTGTTCTTCCAAACAATTTCTCTCAAACATCCCGGAATTCGAGCCGTGTTCATTGTTTGCTCTCGTTACTTCGAGAAATAGATTTTCATGACTCGTTATATCTGCTCCCATCAAGTATTTGAAATGGTTTACCTGCTCGACGATTTTGGAGTCGATTTCCAACTTAAATCTTATCGGTTCCTTTGATGTTACTAAGCATTTGGTCTTCTCGGTGTTGATGAGCATATTTAGTTCTTTCGCTTTGGAGTTAAAAGAATGGAGTAACCTTTGGAGATTATCTTCGGAATTTGCAATACGAACCCCGTCGTCAGCATAGCATATAGCATGGAAGAAAGTATTTCCCATTTTGTATCCAGCTGCTCTGGGCAGATTTTCTATTATTTCATCCATTATCAAATTAAATATAAAGGGGCTGAGTGAATCTCTCTGTCTAATTCCTGTGTTTACATGTATATCTTCCGTTGTGATATGCTCTACTCTGATTTTTGTTCTGCATTGGGTGTTAATATCGTATATTATACTAAGTAGCCTATGGTTTAGCCCTTTTGTTCTCATTATTTCCAGGACATCTTTAAAGCGCACTCTGTCAAAAGCTTTGGTCATATCGACGAAGCACATGTACGCAGGTTTATGGAGTTCTAGGGCTTTTTCGGATATTTGTTTGACAGTGAATATTGCATCAATAGTGGATCTGTTTTTTCGGAAGCCTTGTTGTTCGTCTCTTCTTATCCTTATGGTTTTGGCGATTTCCTCCAGAATAGTCTTTGTGAACGCTTTAAGAACGCTATCAAGTAGGGTTATTCCACGATGATTTCTGGAAGTGTGTTCTGTCCTTTTTTAAAAATGGGTATTGTTATACTATTCTTCCATTCATTTGGTATTTTCCGTTCTTCTATGATATTTTTAAATAAGGTTAATATTTTATTTTGTATTTTTTTCCTCCGTATTTAAGCATCTTGTTAGTGATCTCGTCTGGCCCGGGGCTTTTTCTATTTTTAAGGGATTTTAAAGTGTTTTTATCGTGTCATTTGTTAATTCTATGTCGTTGACTTCTTCATATTCGATTTGTATCTGTTCCTTGTCTCCCTCTTCCTTATATGGATTCCCAAAGTGCGTTTCCCACTGTTCTATCGTGATTTTATTGGTTCGTATGGTATCTTTGACTTCTAGCTTATTTCTTCTTAGCATTCCCCATATTCTTCTCTGGCTTCCATACAAGTCTCTTTCCATTCCTTTTGTGAACTGTTCCCAATGGTTTTCTTTTAGTTCCCTTATTTTTGCATTTGCCTCGTTTCGTTCTCTTCGATAGTTGTTCCAGTTTTCAGGCGTTTGATTTCGCGTATATTTGATGTATGCATTTTTCTTTCGCTTAGCTAGTTCTTTCACTTCCGGCGTAAACCATGGCGTTCTGTTGATTGCATTGACGTTTACCTGTCGCTTTCCTATTGCTTCCATGGCAGCATCTAGTATGTTATTTTTTATTGTTTTCCATTGGTGGTCTATGCTATCTTCAGTATTCACTGGTCTTTGCAATATTTTCTGATGTAATCGATCTTCATACAGATGTTTTGTGCTGTCATCTAATGATTCGACATTAAATTTGCTAATTATTTGCGATTTGAGTTTTGTGGATTTGGGTATGTTCAATTTCATTTTGCAAAATACCATTGATTATGATCACTTCCAGAGTTGGCGCCATTTAGAGTTCTTACGTCCAATATTGTTTGAGGTACGACCTCTCTGTTTGTGATAATATAGTCTAATACCGACTGTTGTCCTCTTGTATTTTGCCATGTGTATTTGTACTTCATGCCATGTTCGAAGAAAGTGTTGTTAATTCTCATGTTGTTGTTTGCACAGAATATTTTCAGATCTTCATTTTCGTTTTTGCGCTCTTCGTTAAATCTCTGCATTATGCCATCCAGTGGTTCATTTCCTATTCTTGCATTTAGGTCCCTCATAATAACGATTTTATCTCGTGTTCTTATTTTGTCCACTACTGCTTGGAATTCTTCATAAAATCTATCTCTTTCCTCTCTCTCTTTCCTTATGTCTGGTGCATAAACGCTTATGAAGTGCATTTTCCCATGGTTACTACTTATTGTTACCTGTAGTATTCTGTCGTTGACGTAGGCTTCACTCTCTATTTGTTGTTTGTACTTTCGGTCTGTCAGTATCCCCACTCCTGGAGCGTGCTCTCTTTTCTCGTGGTACTCCACTGTATTTCTTCTTCGTTTCGCTGATAGCACATATTTGTATGTTATTGTCTTTTAGTTTTTCTATGATTTCCTAATCCTTTGCAGTCCAGGACATGATGTTCTAGGTGGCTACTCTGAGTTTATTTCGTTTCCAAATCTTGTCCATTTTCTCGCCTTTGTCGTAATTTTTTCATCAATCGAGTTCCGAGGATGGCTTGGTTTTTTAACCACAGGTAGGGTGCTAGCCTGACCTGTGAACCCTCCTCCTTTATCTGGGCTTGGGACCGGCGCCTCACTTATTGAGCTACTCAATCCACTCAACAGTGAGGTGGTGGAGTTGGGATGCGTAACTTGAATATGGACACCTTTTCACTGTGGCCGTTAGAGGGAGCTTGACACTACACTTCTGACGGTTTAAAATGGCCAAACTTTTTTTTCAGTATGGTTTTTTTTTCTTTTTTTTTATCCGGAAACGGAGCAATTTCGAACTAAGGATAGTTGCTTCAAATCGGCTTATTTTGACCTCAGGAATATGTGGTAAGATTTTGTACAGACCTTTTAGAGACACCCTGTAGTCTTCATATGTGCCCTAGTTTTTTACTAACTACTAGAAACGTATATCTTGGGATAATCTAAAAGTTTTCGAGAATCTTTCTACGACTATGAATATTATGTTGTCATTTATCAAGACAATAGCCATATGGTTAATACTCTTGATACTAAATTCCCATTCATCTGTCTTGATGTTACTTTATTATTATAACTATTCATATTACGGTAAACATTCCTTTTATACGTTAATGTCTTAAATTTATTATTTATCTGAACGAGCGAAGAGTTATGTTCATATTTAATTATATCAGTTCGTATTATTAGAAGAAACAAAATGAATATGTTATGCATATTTTAATTGTATTACATTATAACTGCGAATGAAATGTTTAAATTATCAGAACCGTATATAGCATTTTTTAAGGGAGGATGTTTAGTGTGAAACCTGCTTTACCATACCAATTAAGGTGGATTCTCATGCGTCCGATATCCGACGATACGATAATTGGAGGGAGCTCTTATTGGTCAGAATATTTTGGCGCCAATTGTTATCCGAATATTTTTCAAATCATCCGCAAAATGCTTACCATAATTTATTAAAGGAAATGAGACTGTAGCGGGTCAGGACAGATATTTGTATTATTTGATGGGTAGCCAGAGTTTCCAAAATCTACTTATGTTATTAATATAAAAATTAATATTAACCCAGGCCTAATGTGTACGTGAATCGATTTTTGCTGGCGAGAGATCTGCATTTAGGTAATTTCGGTTTAGTACGAAGGCCAAGATCATGGTACATTTTTCGGTAAAAAAGTTATTTTTGGATCCCTCTAACTGTGCATTGAATATGAAAGTTTTGGGAATTCTCTCTGTGTCCCATTCAAAACTATTTTAAGTGTGATTTGATGTTAAAGTGTCAACTTATACTTGTGTTTTTGAGCGATAATACGCTATCTGCTCCTTTCAAATGCTCATACAAAGTTGTGGAGGAATATGAACTACATAGATAAACAAACTTCATAGATTGATTTCGCTAAAGCTTTTGACAGCATAAGTTACAAAAAGTTTGCAACAAATCTGAAGGGCATTGGTCTTGCTGGCAAAGATGTGAAAATTATTGCTAATTTATTAGAACAAACGTGCCAACGTGAAAAGGAGTATACGAAGACGTGAATGTTTAGTTAGCAGTTCGACACAGGGTTGTGTATTATCACCACCATGCCATATCCAGGGTATAGAGATAAATTGAGAACTCTCAACAACATAACATACGCATACTACACGACTATTTTAGCCAGCACCCTTGAAGGTCTACAACATATATTACAGATAATACAAATGATATTTGAAACTAAATGCTTCTAATAAAATATATGTCCATCAGTAAAAGTGGACTACCTGTTGGAAATCTAACACGAATTGAATGTTGAACAGCTGAAAAAATACATCTATTGACGAACAAGAGCTCACAGCCGATGAAGATCATCAGAAATAAGATCTAGAAAATGCGTGCTAAATAGTATGGAAATGAAAACAATATTCACCAGCAGACACAATTCTCTATCTCTGAAACTTAGGCTAGTTAGATACTATATGGTTTCGGTTCTGTTTGTTTGAAGGGAGACATGGATTATGACAGACCAACTGATAATGAGATTCTCGGTCTTCGAAATGAAATGTGGACCTATAGCGGAAATCTACGAACATCTTACAGTAAATAAAAGAGTCTTAGAAAGAATGGACATCTAGCATATCTATAGAAACGCAAATATTAGTATATTGAACTTGGTTGGACATAGCAAATATCGATTCCAAAAACTTATTCTACAGGTAAAAGTGGTTGGCAGAAGAGTTCTAAGAAGAAGAAGCTCGTAACTGTAGCATATTATGCGTCAGTGGTTTGGTATATCCTTAGAATTATAAGACTATAAGACAAAAAATGCTGTTGATTGACAACGACCGCAACAGATAGGGTACAGAAGATGAATCTCTTTGGTTAGTTCAGCCCAAGAAACGTATTTGGTGAAAAATGTATGAATAGACAGACGCCAATAAATCAGCCGTTACTTCCACCTACAACCCGTACCTACCCGATTACCTAATAAAGAATATCCTGTTGGGGTATTTTGCATACGAATGTTTATTGCAATTTTTCATGTGATTAAAAACTGTCTATTGTTTAACGAATAATTACCAGATATTGCAATCAATGCAATAACTTTAAAAAAGGCATGTGCAATTTCTTTGTGTTAGTTACTTAAGAAATAATTATAGGCCCACGAGAAAACCTACCTTTTGTTTTTCTTGACGAAGAATATGGTTTGATTTGTTGAATGTCCTTACGGGCTCTTTCAATATATGAATTGGAAGATGAATTCATTAGTTATATCATTCTCACGCGTATGCAATATGTGTCATTGATTTTTGTATACAATCTCATTATTTTTTCATATGTTGTGTCAACTTTGGCAAGCATTGTTAGATAATTTATTATTTACTAGACGCAGTTTGATAGTTACTAAAGATTGTCTATTTAATACGAAATGCTATAATTTATATTTTTCAGTGTAAAACAGTAGATTAAAAGCAGATAATTTTTAAATGGTGAACAAACCTTGAAAATATGATATTAATTACATGATTACTTTAGCTCTTTTGTTTTTTTTTTCAGTTATTTGAGAATTCTCAAATTGAAAAATGGATATATTACTTGATCCTTAATCATGTTCAACTGCCTTTACTTTTTTATTTTGACGAATATTGAATAGATTTTATAAAATCGAGAGAAAATCTGATAATGTGCCTATAACTTCAATCAAACTACTGACCATTAATCAATAATACTTCAGTTAATTTAGGAAATAAGTTAAACAAACAAGAAACTTATTTCAACTGTAAAACACTAAAAGTTGAAAAAATTACACATTCAAAAATATTCAGTGCAAAGATTTTTATAAATGAAAAATTCTGATAGGAAAGCAGAATTTTTAATTAAAACAATCTTGCAGCATAGAGAATTTAAAAATTCAAAAAGAAACAAAAAACATATCAAAAATATCTAGAATTTAAATTTTTGTAAATTAAAAAATTCTGCTGAGAAAGGAGAATGTTTAATTAAAACATGCTACAATTTGAATTTATAATTTCAATGAAAATATTAATTACATAAACAGTAAAAAGCGGGAAATTATGAAAAATTGTTAAACTGTCGATTAACAATATACATAAAAAAAACGAAATAAGATTTTGTAATTCATTAATTTTTTTAGATGTATAAAAATATATTTTGTAATCAAAAAGAGAATAAAACCACATGAATAATATCAAAAACACTTTTATAAAGTAAGAAATGCTGATGAGAATGCAGTATATTTAATTAAAAAAATTAAAAACCTATGCCCTGATGTGAATTCAATAAAATATAATAATTATTACCGGTAAAAAAATTTAAATTTCAAAGAATTAATTAACTATTGATTAACATGACATATTAAAGATGCAAAAATAAGAGTTTATAAATCGAAAATTAAAAATTTGTTATGTGATCAAAAAATGGATAAAAACAAAATAAACAATACCTAAACCGTTCAATGCAAAGATTTTTATAAATTAGAAAATTCTGATGAGTAAAGCAAAATTTTTTAATTAAAACCTATTCAGCATGGATAATTTGAACATTTAGTAAAAACCGTAATTATATAATCTATAAATAAATGGGAAATTTTTCCCTCAAGCTAACCTTACAAATTGAAGGAACGAAAATATCATTAATCATCAAAAGATTTTTGGAGATGAATAAAAAACATTATGTGAAAAAAAAAAAGAATAAAAACAACATAAGTATTATCAAAAATATTTAGTGCTCAAATTTGTATAAGTAAACTAAAAATGTGAATTAAAATTTCAATAAAAAATATTAATTATATAAACAATAAAAATCAGGAAATGAAGAAAAAAAACTATCAATTAACATTACACATTAAAAACCAGAAATAAGATTTTATAAATCGCAAGTTGAGAAAAATTCCAATAATATTTGGAGATATATTATGTAATCAAATAGAATAAAAACAACATGAATAATATCGAAAATATTCCGTGCAAGGCTTTTTATAAATTAAAACATTCTGATGAAAAAGCAGAATATGTAATTAAACATTATTTAAAATCCTATGCACCAATGTGAATTCAAAGTTTCAATAAAATATAATATGTAATTATATTAACGATAAAAAAAATTGGAAGTATCAATTAACGACACATTAAAGATGGAAAAATAAGATTTTGTAAATCGCAAATTAAAAATATATTATGTAACCAAAAAAGAATAAAAACAACATAAATAATATAAAAAATATTCAGTGCTAAGATTTTTATAAATTAAAAAATTCTGATGAGAAAA
>JAEQML010077711.1:0-12757 GCA_016904865.1 Pissodes strobi | reverse complement strand
ATTAGGGTGGAGTGAAAAATGAATTTTTTTGATTTCTTTGATGTAATAGTTGCAAAAAGTTTCCATTAGTATCACATATTATCCATACCAATTTTTGTTTTAATCGCTTTATATTTAGATGGTCCGCCAGACCCACCAATGATAGAAAAGAAGTTGAAAATAGCAACTTTTTTAAATTCGTATATAACTGCATTCTTTACGTGTAAATGTTACTAATAGCAAAAATTATACTCAGGTTAGTCATATATGCAATACTACTACTAATGGTAATTGCGATCAATCATTTAGAGGGTCCGCCTTCCGCCACGGCTGCGGCTTAAATATAACATTTTACTATTTTATTTAATTCCTTTGATTCGAGCCCCGTACTTAGTCCGTGCCTGTCGTAAGTGAATGAGCAATTACCATTAGTACTAATTGCGTATATGGCTAACCTGAGTATAATTTTTGAAATACGAATTTAAAAAAGTTGCAATTTTCAACTTTTTTTCTAACATTGGTGGGTCTGGCGGACCCTCTAAATATGAAGCGATTAAAACAAAAATTGGTATGGATAATATGTGTTCCTAATGGAAACTTTTTGTAACTATTACATCAAAGAAATCAAAAAATTCATTTTTCACTCCTCCATATAAATATATATATGTGTGTGTATATATGTGTATATATATTTTTTTTAATGGAGATCCTATAACGCTCGACGAGCAGTGCGTGTGCGAAGATGTTGATTGCCACGGCTCTTGAATAGTTGCAAGTTGTAATTAGGGGAAACAGATGTCCTGGGAATGAGAGTGCGCCAGACAAAGCAGTTCTTGTAAAGCGATGTTCTAGGTGTTTCCAGTTGTACCACGAACTGGTGCGCTCTTGCCGTCTGTCGTGACTGTCTGGCAGGCGTTGCCAGGGGCGAGATGAGTCGGGCCAAATCCTGGGTACATCTGCCGTGAAAGTATTTGTAAAAGAGGGACATCTCGGCCACATGTCTGCGGTGTTCCAGACTATCCAGATTCTGGGTCGCCGACAAGACGCACCAGCCCTCCTCTGAATGGAATCCAGCAGCTTTAGGGTGTGCTTTGGTGCGGCACCCCAGATGTGTGACCAATATTCAAAGCACGGTCTTATTTGCGCGTTGTAGAGCAAAATCAACTGCTGCGGTGTATGCAGTTTTTTGTTGCGAAATAGCGTACCAAGCTTCTGGGAGGCAGATTTAGCGATGTTAGCAACGTGGTCATGCCAGGACATATTGCTGCTGACCGAGACACCCGCAGTCCGATTGACGAGGATGAAGGAATGGTCGATCCTGCCATAATGATGTCAGGGCCTGCCGTATTGGCCCTTTTGGTAAACGTGGCTGCTTGGGTCTTTGCTGCATTGAACTGGACCAAATTTCTGTCGCCTCAGGTTTGAACCTTCTCCAGGTCTTGATTAATTGCTGTAATCTGCTCCTGCCGGTGATAAGTCTCAGTCGCTGGTAAAGGTTTTTCTGATCTAAATTGAGAGACAAGGGTACTGTCGTCTGCAAAACTGTAAACAGGATTATTCGTTTCGGTCAGCATGTCATTAATATAGATGAGGAACAGAGTTGGTGAAAGTATTGCGCCCTGAGGGTCGCCCGCGTTAATGGTGAATGTGTCTTCAGATGTGTCCATCAACCGCAACGTGCATTGATCGGTTCTTAAGGAAACTGGCAAGCCAGCAGCAGAGAGAGACTGGCAGTCCGAAGGACAGCAGTTTGTTGAGCAGTCCGTCATGCCAAACTGTCAAATGCCTTCGAAATATCCAACGCAATCGCTCGAGACTCTCCGTAGCTCTCTATATTGCCCTACTCCATATATGAGGGACATAGGCCAATATATCTCCTGACGATCTCTCTTGGCGAAAGCCTTATTGATTATCGTGATTATTCTGTTGTTCTCGAGGTACTTGAGTAGTTCCATGAATTTGGAGATTATTGGAAGCAATGAAATTGGGCGATAGTTTGAAGGCGTTGTTTTCTTGTCTTTTTTTGGAACAGGTTGCACTCGAGCGACTCCAAGAAGATGGGTAAATCCCTTTTCCGCAAGACAGAGAAAAAACCGCTCGGAGGGCGATAGAGACAACAATATACTTGGTTACTCCCTTGGCAACTTGAGCCACATGACGTCAAGATTGTTCGGTTCGAGTGTTTCCTCACGGTGACATGAAAGGTCGCTTCGGACAAAAAGGCATATTCCGAACTTATGTCTAAATCGTGTGTGTAAGTCGTAACCAGGATAGGGGTAATTCACTGTTGTTGTAGAACATACTTGTGTTTCTGTAAGGGCTAATATGTGTGATCTATTTGCTTGTAGATGTTGGTGTACCGAATTTAAGTTTGTATTTAGGCCTCTCATGTTGCAGAAATCTAGTCTAAATTGGTTCGATATATTGGAAGCTCTGTCCGGTTGGTAAGTCGCAAGGGGTAAGTCGTATAGTGAAGGGTCGATGGTTATCAATTCTCTGGAGTATTCCTGTACGGACGAGATAGAGGCTTTGACAGAAACTGGTTATACCTTCGTTGTACGAAACTCCCGTACGTAAATCTGCATCCGTGCATGATTAAGTATCAGTTAATGTTATGTGAATGTTCATGCCTGGGATTTGACTTAGTGTCAGACATGGATAAATATATATAAGGGGCACGATACAAGGAGAAACGGTATAGTATTGCGCACCGCTGCCGGGCTGTGACGTAGTTTGCGTAGAGTCTCAGACATAGCGCGCATTTAAAATATATTGGTTTCACGACAAGAATTGCATAGATTTAAAATTTATGAAATTTAGAAATAACTTTTGATTTGACAAGTGGTAAAAATGGTTTTTCTATGTGATAAGATGTTTTTCATGTGGATAAATAATTGGTTATCCAATTATACCAATTAGGTATACTACTAGTAAATTCCGTTGCTTTGACGACACTGCGTGCTGAGATTCTAAAGTATACAATTGAAATAAATATACAGTATTTTTTATGTTATTAGTTATTATTTTCACAACGTAGGAGCTAAAATATTTAAGTTACTTTTATGTTTCAACTTGTACGCCACCTAGTATAGTTTAAATACTGCTGGGTGATCTCTTATTTGCTTTCAAAGTCTTCTAGTGTAGCTGTAGGTGGTCTTCTGGCATATCCAATAGGTCACTGCTTCTTCTCACACCGTTTTCAGTTGGCACGTCCAAACTATAACTGTCCATGTCCAAATCCATCATAGCGCTATTTGAAACTATGTATCACTATTTTTTCTTCGTTTTACCATACGAGAAGACCTATCTAAATTACCTTTATTTTCCTTTCCAGGTATATTTAACGTAAGTACGGCATCCTGTTTAAGACCTCTCTTAGTTTTTGATGTATTTAATAACTTCTCTATAAGTGTAGGCTTAGCAAAATAAACGTTCTCAAAATGAACAGAACATATGTAAGCTAAAAGTTAGATGTGTTATTTTCTTTTACAAATTAATTACAACCTATCACATAATAGACTACCTAGTTAGTTAAATATATACCATTCTTTACGTTTATCTCACCTTCCCGTCTACACGCAATGATCCACCTTTTACACAGCTCTTTATATTTTGCGGAACGAACATATCGAATATTAGTGCCTTGTTTAGTTTAGTTACTACACTTTGCCACAGCACATTCAGGCATTTTGAAAAACAAATAAAACATTCACAGTTGGAAAACCACGATGTCAACTTGTACAAACGTACAAATCCATAAAAATCGAATGCAGTCGTCTTGATTTTCTTACGCAACCTACATAACTGCGCGAACTCGACGAGTTTTGGCTGCCGGAATACTATACCGTTTCTCCTTGTACCGTGTATAAGGGGGAAGTGTCAGTGCAATCTTTCCGCACATCGACAAAAAGCTCATTCATTACGGTAACCAGGCCGCATGGAACTGGGTATCTCGTTGGAAGTGAGTTCGGGGTAAATGCGTAACCGCGAAGCCCACATAGACAACCAACGTCTTCGAAGCCGATAAACAAACAACAGCAGCAGATAAATTTATAAAGGTAGTTGTATTTTCACCAGTGAATAATCACTTTGTATTTCACATTTATATCTTACTGTAACCGAAAATGTGAAAATTAGGTTCAATTACTACGTGTATCTACTGATTTGCCTGAATCACTCTAAATTAGGTGTGCAGTTTTGATGTACCTACTGTTGTCTTTTAAGATAGATTTATATAGATTGACAAATTGACATAAGTAGTGATGTTAGTATTACCGTCATGTTACAACGTAGGGAATTATGTAATAATTGGAGTTTTCTTTCAGTTGCCTTGCCTATTCTATTCACCACAATCCCCACTACATTCTACTATACTAAAATTTTATTTAAACAATGGTATTCAATCAAGTTTTGTTTTTGCTTCATAAATAATGATTTCATTGATATTCCTACTTTATAAAAATAAAGACTTAACTTGGCTTCGTTTTAATTTTTTATTCAGAAAGAACAAAGCAATATGGTACACATTTTCCTCTGCTAAAATTGTTTACAAGTGTTTTTGGATTACTGCTATTTTTTATATTATATATCAAAGAACATGACCGTCAAGCCGGCTATGACCGTCACAATTTTTAAAAGACCGTCATTTTAGATCACTGGCCTTATGCATAGCATAAGTCCAAGATGTTAGAAATGCACATATACGTCAGGCAATTTATAGATCGATCGTAATTAACGCGAGATAGGCCTGAAACATGAATTTGTGACACAACTCAGGCATCACCCGCCATTGTCCAGTAAAACACAGCTCACATTCTCCAATAATAGGTATTATTTATTTATTTATTTATTCATACACACACAGTACACTACAGAATCATACAATTCTAAATGGTACATTAAAACACAAATCATAAATCGATAAAAGCTATTTGATCACATTCTTAAAACATAAACATTAGTGGCCTCTTTAATGCAGACATACTAACCAAAAAAATATCGAAATGCGAAAAACATCTATTGTAATTACTCACTAGTTTATTGACAAACGCATTACAACCATAATTTGTCCGATGCTTTTCTTCAAAAAACAGTTGATGCTGTCTGGTCCGCCTTAGTAGCACATGTAAAGAAATTTTATTTAATATACATCCGCAATCAATTGCACCATTGACTATTTTGTGGAGAAATATTAAAAGAGCCATTTTCCTGAGGAATTCTAAAGTTTGCAGACCACACAATAGCAGCCTAGTCGTGGTATGGAAAATTAAATTTAAAGAGCAGGTATTAATATGACATTGGTAATTAGGGTTCCATGTTACAGAACAGTGCTCTAAAATACTGCGGACCAAACAGTTGTAGAGGGGTATCAGAGCCTTGGTGTCATAAATATGCCTTATGTCGCTTTATAAAACCCAATAACCGAAAGCCTTTAAGAATGATGTTATCTATGTGTAAAATAAATGACAGATTAGTTTCAAAAATGACACCAAGGTCGTTAAAATGCGATACAAGTTCTAAGCTTACATTGTTAATAAAATACGATGAATTCTGTGGTTCATTACACTTAAAAAATCGTAAAACCTTACATTTGCTTAGATTAATCTTTAAATAGATATTATTACTCCAGCGCACGAAATTGTCGAGGTCCAATTGTAAATGTTTCTTACCAGGGACGACAACATAATACAATTTTAAGTCGTCTGCATATAGGAGGCAATAGGAATTCTGAAAGCAACGCACAACATCGTTTATAAAAAGTACAAACAAGATAGGACCAATATGCGAACCTTGAGGAACACCCGATGTTACCAACACTTCGTTGGAAACTGCCCCACATACAGTGTAACACGTTGGGTTCGTAGAGTTAAATATGATTTTATCCATTCCAGATACATGCCGCTGACACCAATATCAAAAAGCTTTCTTAAAAGCAGTTGATGACAAACACTATCAAATGCCTTCGACAAGTCGGTATACACAACATCAACCTGGTTTCCGGCTTCCACTGAGGAGACCAGAAAATTGTGATATACTGCCAAGTTAGTTGATGTTGAACGGCCTCTATAAAAACCATGTTTAGCTATTATGTAGTGTTTATATGTGTTAAAAATTCATCACTTATGATTGCATTAGCTATATGATTGGGATCTGTCCTTGATATCTCACAATAATTGGTAGATTAGAATCCTTCTTAAGATTATTCACAAAGCTCCAAAAATGCTAAACACCCTCCTCTGATTATTATGGATTTGCATGGCCCTACGCTCGCTTCGCTCGCCACGGGGGCTCAATCAACAAGAAATAACCAAAGGCTAACCCAAACTAACCTAGATAAATAATGAATAAAAAACAATAATCAAAACATCTGTCGCGACCGACGGGAATCGAACCCGCAACGCGGCAATGACAGGCAAGCACTCTGCCTACTACATCACCGAGGCGTTGCACAGTGGGACGGATTCGCAAATTCGCGATCGAAATCTATTGCTTCAAAACTAATAGCTATATTGAGCAGTAATTGCGGTATTACCTTAGCTAACCTAACATAAAATAACCTAACCTAACCGAACCAATCATAACCTCACCTAAACTGATTGTTTAATTGTGCGGTAATTGTTTTTTTTACTATAACTGCTTGAAGACTTATTTTGCGGTAAAATAAAGGAAGAACCCGCCAAATCTTTAAAGCTCACGTAATTAATTGGTAATCTGGTTAAAGGATGCGCATTTTAAAATAAAAAAACAAATGGGAAGTTGTAAAAGTAAATAACTCTTCCCTATATAATACATGTTGATTCAAAAATTAAAATATTTGTTCGCTACTAGGTTTTTGTATACAGAATAGTAAAAAATGCTATAATAATTCATCCTCCTCCTCCTCTTCTCCTGCTTCTAAGAATCCTTTTTTCATCATCTGCTTCTTCTTCGTCCACACTTTCCTCTCTCTCCTCTTTTTCGACTTCGTCTTCTGTTGTAACACTTAACGATCGCATTTCTGCATCAATAATTTTCACTCTTTATTTTCTACATGTAAAGCTACTAAGGTAAGGGTCAGAGCTGAGCAAAAGCCTATTGAATAGGTCTTCGTTGACTTTTATTCCACTGATTTTTCGTGCATATCCTTGCCGATATTTTCTGATATCCTTGTTTTTTGCTTCTTGGGCCTCTTCCGAAAGTTCACCGGGCATTTTGAACAATAATTGGGCCATGTATTAACAGCTCGTGCACAGATATAGGCATATAGTACCAGTTGTTATTGTTTGCTCAGAAAGTAATTGTGCTGCAGCTACCTTACCAGATTCTTTCACTTTCATGGCAGTGGCAAAAGACAATTCTTCGCTGGTCTTCTTGGAGCGAATGTCTTCTGTTCTTCGGCGCTTACCTATAACTGAACACTCATCGAATTCTTTAGATGGTCGGCCGGCTACAATAATTTAAAATTTTAGAGAGAAATTATTTAAAAATAAATACCCTTATCTTTTAATGTAGAGGCTACACTTGACGTAGAAGAGGATCCTTGTAGACAGCGAATAACTACCTCTGGGAAGACAATTTCATTCTCTAGCCATTTTTGGCATTTCAGTGAAAATCGTTCATTACTTCGGTTCACACTTTTCCAATTCGAGAAATAGGACGCAAAAATTGAATTTCTAATAAGTTGCGTCAAAGTTGTAGTGGCATTGGAATTGCCATTTGTTGTAAAGTGTTCTTTCAAAAAATCTAAGACACAGTTTTTACGCTTTTTCATTGTTTCCGATGAAAATTCCGTCATTATTTGATGTAGTTATAACCTTGTTATAGGCATGTTTAATGTCATAAAATGTTCAAAATTAACACAACAGATCACAATAATTATCACGAAAACTAGCAAAATAAATAACAATGGAATTACACAGAAATCACAGAACACCTCTTCCGTTCGAAAGCTTTAGAAGAACTGAACTTATTTGGTTTGCAGCGCATACCGCATAACATTAATCTCACTACCTGCCCGTTTAGGCACTAATCCCCCCCATCCCTGTCCTAAACGGGCAGGTGGCAGCAGCCGCTCTAATTTTTATTTCATTCCTGGAAGTGCAGGAAACCCAAGTACCATTAGTTTGTAATCTATTGGCGTCTATTACTAAACGAAATTACAGATTACTTCTTAGAAGTCTACGAAAATACATTTGTTCTGAGAGCGGTTTTAAACCTAATAATATCAAACACTATCAGAACTTTATATATACCAAAATGTAGCCAAAAGATCATACTTTCACTCTGTAACCGAATTAATATAATATTATTATTCTGCTAGTTTGGAGGAGTCGGCAGATTACCGCTTTTTCGTCAGTAATATTAGCATTTATGAAATTCAGCGATTCTTTAAAGTTTAACAACTTATATCTTTTATTTGCATTCTACAATGCATCTAATTTTTTGTCATAAGTTTATTGGTGGTCTATTGAATCTTATTTGTGAATTTTAGCGTCAAAGGATAAATTAAAAATTTTGGATTTCGATCGCGCATTAGCGAATCTGTCCCACTGTGCGTTGTAGAAGTTTTGCTAGAACGTAGAGACATACCCAATGACAATCAAATAAAAAATGTCATTGCATACCCAATGACAATCAATTTTTATTTGATTGCCATTGGACATACCTGATACTGCGTCGCGATCTACACTGCGCGTCAACACAACAACAACGTCGTGCTAAATCGTACGAGAGTTTGTTTACGGTATAGCAAACATGCATATGACAAATGACAGTGTGTTTCAACACAAAATGTGCTCTGCTGTACTGGACAATGGCTTTACCCGGCATTTTATGTTACGGTTACAAGCACGCATTTTCTAAAACTGAGCTATTTTAGCCGCGTTCGTTATTGTCATCTTTTTCCTCGATTTGCTCTAACATTTTGACAGGCACGTGACTTGCATTTTCCTCTTAAATACACAGACCTCGTGACTGTCAAATTTTCAGAGCAAATCGAGGAAAAAGATGACAATAACGGTCGCGGCTTTTGAAACCAGCTTTTGACAGAAATGTAACGAATTGCAAACTCTGAAATAAGTAGAAACTAGAACTTTAAGTAAACAGTTAAAAATATAATCTACATCGGGGTATTGTCGAAATTCTTTGTGGTGTAAAAAATTGCCTATTAAGCGCCAATTTATTGGGACTAAAGAGTAATTCCAGAGAATTAGCATGAATGCTACACAGCACTCTTATATCTTACCTTTAGATCTAACTTTTAACTTAAGAAACAACTCTCTAAGCTAAACAAAGAATAACTAGGTGTAGAATAAAGGCTGTGTGCATGGACGAAACATACTAAATGAACGACTTTTGCAAAAATGCAAAAATTTAATCCAGAAAAGGAATTTTTCTTTTAAAAGCATATCAGAGTGCTTTCGGCCTAAGCCATCATCAGTGTTACTTCTTAGTGGAAAACGAACAACATATACACAAGAGAAAGGTTCACAAAATTTTATTTAAAAAATGAAAAACGAAGGCTGATCATCAGAAGTTCGTTCTAAGGCCAGAAGAAGGCGCAGAAACGTAATACCTGGGCAACCAGTTGTGCCATTTATTTTTTCAGAAGAACGATTGATCCTATATTATCAGAATAACCCACCCTTGAAGAAACAACTGTGGACGTTATGGTTGAAGAAAATTACTAATTCGATTCAGATCCTATTCCCTTGCCTTCAGTAAAGCCCACTTTACCAGATCCAGAGACTGATAATATTTTATCTACCTTGATGCAGTGGCGGGTCGTGGCTTCACAGTAAGGTGAGGCAAAAGGCCGGCGCGGCGGAGGCAATTTTTTTTTTTGGAGTGCCACGCCCAAAGTTTTACCCAAAAGTCGTTAAAAAACGCACCTAGGGCAAACATATTTTGATGGCGCATTCGCGATATTGCTAAAATATGTATAAAATTGTAATTAAAAAAAAAATAAAGGGCGTAAACTTGTAAATTATACATCTTATATTTTACTCAAATATAAAATATTGCTTTGAACGTTTTCTTTCGAATTATATATTTTTATTCAGTAAATAAAGTAATATTTACGTCGTATATTTAGAAAAATAAAAATTACTTATCTTAAAAACTATATCACACATATTACTTACCAAATCATACTAAATTTTGGTCTTCTTAACCTCTAAGAAAAGACTAAGGTTGGGTTAAGTCTATAGTTTTTCATATACAAGATCGATTCTTCTACCCTTCAGGCTTACAAATTTGTCAATTATATCTTCGTAAAACGGTTGCGTGTTCATTAAGTCATTAAGCAGTTCCTTTTCAATCGAAATCTTTGATAACTTTGTAAGTCTGTTTTCGGTCATTGAACTACGTAAGTAGGTTTTAAGCCTTTTTAGGCAAGACGAAATTCGTTCCACCGAAACCCCAGTAAGTAGATGGAATTGTCATTATTAAGGAAAATAGTTTATATACTTCTCTGAAGATATTTTTATTTTCAGTAATATTTTTCATTCTTCATTTAAAATAAATTGCAGCTCAGAATACAGTTTTTGAGAATCGGCAAATATATTAGGGTAGCAGAGTCTTTTAAGTTAGTTAATGCATCGGTAGGAACGTTTTTTTAAGTAAGATTTAAATTTTGAAGCGTCCATTAAAGTGATAAACTTAATTTTTGCTAAATCTAGAAAACGAGTGGTAATTTGTAAAGAGATAGTGTCTAAAACTTTTTCAAAAACTTGATCCTAAGTTAATGTGGATCTTGCGCGTCCGTCTCGTTCAATCCTTAAAGGCTTGCGTTCCTAGGAAGCGCGACGGTGACGGGACGGAATGCGCGGACGTTGCCCTTATGGCTAACTAAATAAGTGTGTTCCTAAGAAGCGGAGCGTAACGGCGTCGGAACGGAACCTAAAATCCCGCCAGCGGAGTCACGCCAACAGTCGGTCGGCAGGCAACTTCGACGGGACGGGACGGGACGACGGAAAGTTATTTGTTTTTTGTGGTGTATTGATAATGTCGGGCTTCACAGAAGAGAAAACTGAATTGCTCATTGACTTGGTGCGACAATACTCAGTATTGTATTACTTACAGTACAAAAATTCTGAATCCAAAAGCTAGAGATCGAAAATTCTCACCGATAGCATATATACCTGAAAATATGAAAAAAAAATACATTTTATATCAAGGCATGTTGTAGGTACAACTGTCAGGCGAAATATACAAGTTCATAAAAATTTTCATGTGAATTCTTTTAGACACAAGTTATATTTTGATAGAGAATATCATCATTTAGCCATCAAAATCAAACCTAGAGCAATTCACCAAAAACCTATAATTATTAATTAATAACTAATAAGTTGACATAAGTGAAAAAAAAATGTTGGTTCTCGAATATTTATAAAATTCGAAGAGTAAGGATCAGTGTACTTACCTTAAGGTTACACCAAAGAAAATGTAGTAACATTTTCTTTGTTTACACATAATTTTTCCTCGGGGGAAATTGATTTTGTCACTCGGTTATATGGTTGTTTCAAAATGTCTTGTCTTATATTCGATAAGATATACGAAAATAGTTTTTTAGAAACTCAAAAATACTTGCGAAATTTTTTCTCATTCTCGTATAAATATTTCTCAACTAACAGAGTATAATGACCCTCATGTGGCCGGTTTTTAAATATATCATGTTAGACTTCACGTTGCCAAACACGGCTAGTCAGAAGAACTCTTCCTCTATTTCATCTATTAAAATTTGCAAAATTAAATTTTCGATATCAATTTCCTTGCGTCGGCGTGCGGACACTCTGCCCGCTAGGAATGCACTGTGACCAGGCGGGACGGCAGCGAAACGTGCGGAGGCACCGTCGTTTTCACGCCAAGCTTCCGTCCCGTCACCGTCACGTTTCCTAGGAACGCAAGCCTTAGAGCAGCTCCATCAAAATGATTCGTCATTTCGTTTCGTATCTAAGAGGGCTTGCGTAATTTTTATTTGAGAGATACAATAATTAATATACAGTGACTTCTTTTGTAATACAACAAACAGTACATCCCTGAAAGAAAAAGCATCGCTAAAGACTGAAACTAAAAGTGCAAATTCAAACTCATTAAAATAATTTAAGAAGCTCGCACTCTGTCCAACAGAAATTTTTTAAGTCCTTGAAATCATCATTTGAGCACCATGAATTTTTTACTTTACCCAATAAAATGTGCGGACGGCAACTTGTATACAGACTCTGTTTATATAAACTCTCGCAAAGTCATTTATAATTATCCTACCAGGAAGTTTGAAACGCTCGCAAAGTATCCGATGACTTACCGTTTTTTCACTAAAAATTGCCGTTATTTTTGGCGTGGGTCGATTCTCCAAATTTTGCCGCTTCTCCACTTCAGATCGTCACGAGAAAGGGGTTTCAAGCAAAGACAAAACAATATCGTGAGAGGGATTCATTTCAACCCGAGTTTTAGCCTATCTTACAATTTTTAAATTAAACACACAAGAAAACAAAACCGCAAAACCCACTACCGAGAACAAAAAATTAGTTTAATAAATAAAACCTTGGCAATAGATATGCCCTCATTATTAAAATAAAACACATCGGCTTGTCTTGTTGTTAGGACCCTTGCCTTACGTTACTTTCTTATTAATAACACAACCGTACAAAACAACAGTATTAATTATTAGTTTTTAAATCGAGAAATCAGTCTCGAAAATCTAAAATCAAAAACAAACCAACCACCTACTGATAGGCAAGCACCAATTCAATTAGTGATGGGCTTATTCGAATGAAAAATAACCAGTTATCCGGTTATT
>MU196496.1:591-12757 GCA_016904865.1 Pissodes strobi | reverse complement strand
GCTTGATATATTAGAGTTCCGGCACCCATGAAATACCATTTCATTGTGGCACCTTATACGTATAATTTATTTTCAATTATTAGAATAAAGGCACCCCGCGATGTTGTCAGATTTTTGGTGCCACTTTCAATATTTATATCTAAAATTATACAGATGGACAATTCTTGGAAGTAAAATTGAAGTAAACACTCATTTAGCGAGTTAGTAAGTGAACAGCGTTTTCGACGTTTTCCGATTTTACAAACATACAAAAATGAGTTTTTTTCTTTTATTGTTATTATATTTTGAAATACTACAGAAAGTTATGGGAATTGATTTGATGCCATGCACGGAAGGTGTGAATGCAGCAGATATGGCTTTAGCGCAACGATTACTAGACAATTCAACACCGCTCGGCTACCGGTTTCTAGAAGCAGAGCCGATAAGTCAGACAGGTATGTATAAAAAAACAGATATTGCCCTAAAAAAGTTGCCAAAAACCATTTCTAACTTCACGAACATTATTGAAACTATTATATGATCAACCTTGACGTGGCTGAAGATAGCAACAATAACGGAAATGCTGGCTATTTAAGCAGACCAGTTAAATATATTTTTTTACATTTCTAAACTAACCTAATTTCCCTGGATTCGTTACACCATTAAAAATTGCAAAAGAATTATTCCTCTGTAGCGGTTGTTTCACCCCCAGGGGGTGATGTACGTCACCGAAATCCACCCTAATTTTCAACATTTTCCTCGGAATTTATTAAACCCTGAAATTTGGTCACAAAATTCCTTGCTGGGTAGAAAATAATCCTATATATAGCAGATACGGTTATTTCACTGAAACAGAACAAAATTTTTGTACTCGATGTGCGTTTCGCTAACTATGTTAGTATCCGCATGAGATGATTTAAACTGAGTTTTAATCATCTCCTGATGATGCTAACATGGTTAGCGAAACGCGCGTCGAGTGCAAAAATTATGTTTCGGTGTTGTGGATAAAACTCTGTTTCAGTGCATTTAGCCGAAGGTTGCAAACCCCAACATAGACGGTTATTTCAGCCATCGAAGGGGGCCATACACGCCCTTAAAATCCACCCTAATATTCAACTTTTTCTGAGTGGCTGAAATATCAGTTTCTGCTATACATATATTACTATTTCATTATTATTTCCTCTCTAGCAACGAAATGCGCTACAAAATTTGAATAGTATACAAATTCTGGGGAAAAAAGTTGAGAATTAGAGTGGATACAGGATTGTTTCCTATTTAGCCAGAAACTTAGAGACAAAATTTGAAGGTGTAACAAATTTTAGGGAAAATGTAAAAAATGAAGGTGGACGCCCGCTATGCATGCGGTAGCATTATTCCTTTTCCGGTTCGGATTAGCATTTGCCATTTTGTAATGGACGGAAAAAAGGTGTAGATTGGGAAGGCGAAAAATGAATACGGTTAACTGTAATAGCTAGCGTTTTCGTTGATGTCTTCACCCAAATTTTCCCTTGTACTTCTTACCTTATACATGATATATTTTTTTACAGGCAGAAACCCACACCGATGGCTTGGGCGTTTTGAACGCACAGATAACGTCTACAATCATGATTGCGATTACCTCACTTCTGTGCGAACGGCGTTCTTACGAGTTTGTCCCGCCGGGTCAGTAATCAGCCAAATAGGTGTGGTGGATAACCCCAATAGACATTGTATTGTGGTTGAATTTTTGGTTAATTGTGGCTGCAGGAAAATTCCGCGAAGAAGAAGATATCTGACAGAGAGATCTACCTGCTCTGGAATACCGCACTTTCTTAACAATAATTAATCAGATTTGTAATGATCTAGATATTCTTGTCAAATTTGGTATGCGTATTCTGCGCATCAAGGGTCATTTCATGATGCAAATGAAGTTTCTTAATTTTTGCCAGTGGTGTTATTCCTTGATAACCAGTGAATATTTTTAATATAAATATGATACGCCACTACTTCTTCTTAAAATAAAAATAATTTTTACAATTTTTAAATACTGTATTTTTATTGGGATTTTGTATTAAATTTAATACTAAAGGCCAAATAAGTATTATTTTTCTTAGAAGAAAATCGCGAATCGGACGAAAAAAACAAGAAGCCCAATTTGCTCAAAAGTGAAAAGATATTTTAAAAATGATTTTTATTTTAAGGAAAAGCGGTGGTGTGCCATATATTTCCTCAAAAATATCTGATATGACTGATAATCGAGACTGGCAGAAATAAAAAAATATTTTACATCAAAAAATGCCCCTTGATGCGTAAATTTGACAAAAATATCTAGGGCCTTATCGAAGTTATTACAAAAATAGTTTTTAACACCCTTTATCTTTATATAAACTTTTTGTTATTTAAAATTTTACAAAGGATTACACTGTGAACTTACGGACTGTACTTAGTATAAACATCCTATACCGTCGGGCGGGCCATAGGAAATCTGAGGTAAATTTTAAAAAAGTCAAATATTGGATTCCCTAATTGTTTTAGAGAAAAATTCTATTGTCATTTGTTGGAGGGCACTAAAAGCTATATTTTAATATAAAGTTTTACCTTTTTTCAGCGTACATTTATCAGACATCTGCTTAAACAATTTTGCATTTTCCTAATTTATGACGAATCCTGTATTCTTTATGAATAATAAAAATACCTGCAATTTGAAAAATTATTACACTGTCAGATTCTTAAAAGATCGAATGAAAAAGTTGTATCATTTAAATATTGCATTTTGAGCTATTGTTATTGCTAAATGTGCAGGTGTTTTTACCATTAATCATTAATACAGGGTTCTTAATAAACGAAAAGTTTGCAAAATTGTTTCACCGGATTAGTTTTAACTGGTTCGCTGGAAAAAGCTTAAAATTATTACATAAAATTAATTAGTGCCCTTCTAGAAATCCTAGTTAAATTTTTGTTCCAAATAAGAAGCCAATAAATGACACCTTTGATATTTACATGGGATTTCCTATGGCCCGTCCGACGATGCAACACCCGGTATATGTAAATTTAATAGTAACCAAAAAAAGTATTTTTTTTTAATTTTTCTTTAAGTACTGTCATCTAATTAAAGTTTTTTAAGTACACACTCATACAAAAGTTAAACAAAAGCACCAATGTTTCAAGCAATACTTTATTATGTTATAGATGTAACCTATTACTAATAAGAATGGTTAACTACTGAGTTGTTGGCTAGGGCAATATGTAATATAAGGAGATACTAAATAGACCTCTATTGATTTATTGCTGAAATCTCATCATAAAATATTAGTGCTCCAAATATAGGATTCAAAATATTCGATATTTAAAAATCTAAATAACACTATTTACTAGTGATATTCTGTAGGTAAATTCGAAATTGGATATATTTAATATTTAATCCAGAGCTAAAAGTTGTTGTTCATTTTTGTCTGTATTCATTGTAAACAAATGTTTTGATTTTTTGCCAATTAACTGTAGAAAACATATTGGTATGTTTCTTTAGAAAAGTTTCACATTCATCCTTCCGAAGTGCTTTTTTTGAACCAATATATTTTTCGAAATAATCCCTCATGATAATCTTTTGCTCTGATGTCCATCTAACTCTGGAACCTAAAAATATAGAATATCGTAAAATATGTAATATAATGTAAATTTTATGACAGAAAAAAATAACTTTGTAACTAGGCTATATATTTAAGTGTGCAAATCTCCGGCGTTACTCAAAAATACATACTCGATTTTTCCATAGCAGTAGAAAGCACTGGACGTAAAGACTCACTGCCGCCACTTTTGCAAGTTTGAGGACTTACTGCATTTAAATATGTGTTACATGTAAAAGTATTCATTTCATTTTGATCTACAAATGATAAAAAAACTGATTAAACAAACGCTTGCGCCAAGAAATTCGTTTATTACTGTCAACTAAACTCTCTTTCTGGCTCTCATCTGAATCCGAACATATTATTTCTTCCATATCAATATTAATCTCTTCAAGGGATTTATTTTTGAACTTATCGGCGTTTCCTTTCTCCATTATCTGTAGTATTTTAGAAGCTTTTGCGACCTAATATACGTCCTCGGGTAGCCTAAAAAATAAAAATAAATAACAGTACTTAAGTATAGTATTAAGACAGATACAAACACTTTCTAAAATCAAAGAATATTTGTAATATTTCCTGATTATACTTACTTATAGAAGGTCTCGTGAGTTCTCGTTGTGTGCCCCATGAACTTTGCAAGCTGATCAATTTCATTGCCCTTTAAGCCCAGTAACTGCGTAACAGTAGCAATATGCTTTCTTAATCTATTTGATGTCAGTAATTCAGGATGCTTTGCTCCACATATTGCAGCATATTTTCTCATTACTAAGCAGCCATCAATCCAGAACTTGGACTTTGGATATGTGAAAAAATACGTATTTTCTTCAGGAAACCATTTTTCCTCAATTTACATATCATTAAAAAATACCTTCGAATGTGTCTGGGTAATAAAATTGTTACTGAACGACTTCCTTTGCCAATCGCCGTAATTTTACAATAATTTTGAGTCAAATTTTTTTCATTCTCTGTAAGCGAGGCAGTAAATTCGGTTTGAGTCACTTCGTGGGATCTGTCGATTTGCTCCTCACATGATTTCCATTCCAAGTACTGTACATCTCCCACACGTTTCCTGTTGTGAAGTATTGTTGCTACCGAAGTAGTTTCTGATAAACTTTTGTATGCATCAATATCTTTTGATGATTTAAGTTTTTCGTAGGCCTCTTCCACTTTTTTATTTATGAGATTTATTAATTTAATTACATCTTCTGTAACAGGAAGAATCTTGGGTTTGGTTGATCCCTTCTCATTTAGATCCTTTAAGGCTAGGCTTCCGATTTCTGTAGCCCACTGAGTGTCTACTAAATTCTTAAACCTTTCCAAATCTTTTAGGCTTCTTTCGATGTTTTCTTGAGAAGGTATTATTTTTCCTCTCAATATTAGTTTTGTTGCCAAATCGCATAGAGCTATTAAAGTTGTTCTAAAATGCAATGCTAGAGAAGCAGCACCAAAAGTTCTAGCACATGGATCAAATTTGGACATTGATTTTACGGCAGCAAGAGAGTCATCAAAAATTTCTGATCTCAATATGGAAATCATTCCTTGGTGACACTGAAATTTTTTCATTTCTATTAAAAATCTTCCACATTCACTTAACTTATTTGAAATGTGATATCTTTTGCGTTTTAGATTTGTCTTCTTTAACATATTTTCTCCGAAATGTACCACCAACACATCTTGAATAGCTTCAGATGTCACTTCGTCTGGTTGCATTTTACTGAATATTTCCTTTTTCACAGCTGATTTGCTTAAAAACTCACCAAATTTTTTGTACATGCAGAGAATATTAGCGAATGAGCTAGGGGACGGGGCTCATTTTCGACATTAGTATTCTTCGCCACACATGACTTTTTCATATGCCGACTTAAAGTCAATCTTCGGTAGAATCCTTTACAGTGTGGACAAAGTGCAAAATCCTTCTCTTTAACTTCTATTTGATCGGATTAGCGCTTTTTTGGAATTATTTGTCCTCTAATAGCGTTCTCTAAATTTCCTTCATTTCGTAACATTTCAAGTAGTCTTTTCTTTTCGCGACTACCTGCTTTAAAGCTAGCAAGCTCTTTAACTTCTCGTTCATTGCTATGGTGCCGTTCGAGATGTCTGGAAAAGTGTTTAGACACCACTAGCGATTCACAATATTTACATCTTGTTTTTTTATATCTATTTTTAATAAGGTATGGTGACATGTAAACAGCCGCCCTCTAAAACGTAAATAATCAAAATATTAAGAGGTGACGTGCTTGCCGTAATTAACGACAAGAAACATTGCAAAATATCAACAAAAATAATTTAAAACTTCTACGAACCTTCGTGAACAAAGCTTAGTTTAATCAATAATTAGGTAGAACGTTTAGTTATTTGTGAATGACTACATAAACTAAAATATTAGAAACTAATGACTCGAAATATTGCCTACAGAGATGTATAAACATTAGAAATTATAGGATTTTAAAACTGATTTTTAATAATTTTTAATTTTCTTTATTATTGCAAAAAAATAGCTCACTACATTTAATGGTAATTGCACACCATTTATAACTACAAAAAAGCAGCACCTTAAATCGACTTCGGTAACCTGCCCCCTCACTCACCCTGATTTTTTCCTTTTAAACGCTAGCGCAGGATCGCTATATCTATCATTTGTTTTAGAGCTAACATAGTGATAGTAACATAAAATCTCCAAATTTTTGCGTGTTTGGAGGCTAGTTTAAAGCAAATTTTTCTCAGGCACTTCTTGTAAGTGCAATAATGCAAGCACAGCTTTCCTGGATCTAGCACAGGCTAGCACTACCAAAATAAATGCTAGAACAACTATATATTATCTTTAAATAATAGAGCTTAAATGTGGAGGATTAAAGCTTGGAATTTTTTTAGGGCTGGTAATGATAACTATTATGGGAATATGCTATACAGGATGTCCTTATTAAGCGCGTTCACTATTGGTATCTTCAAAACGGTCAGAGTTGCAAGGTCGGTTAAAATAATTTGTTAAGCAATTTAAAGTATGTATTAGAGAGAGACGCAGCAATTCAGATGACCCATATTTTATATATTCTTTAAATATTGTTTTGTAAGGGGTAAAAATCTCCTTAGAAGTTAAATAAAAATTTCAGGTCGAAAAATAAAGTTGATAGCAATAAATAACCTGGTTACTAAATAATGTTGTCCAGGTATATGTAATGGGCCATTTTAAAAAGAATACAAAATCATAACAATTTGTTTTCTATACTTTTTCCTATCACAAACACTCTTAAAAATAAAGAATTACATTTCGGGCACTCTTAATATTTTTCAGAAAATCTCAGAAATCAGCCAAAATTAATTAACGTGGTGAATGGATCTTAAATGAGCTTAATAAATGGTAACTTTTTTAATTTAACCGACCTTGTAGCTCTAATCATTCCGAAGACAGCGAACTAGGGAACGCCTTTAAGAAGTACATCCTGTAGATCCATTTCTGTAATGCTAATTGCTTTACAAATAGTTGTGCTAGGCCCCCAAACGTTAACTTGGCCCCTTCCGTATTTAAGCGCTATTATTTAACAAAATATACTTGTGCTAGCATTTATTTTGGTTGTGCTAGCCTGTGCTAGCTGCAAAAAAATTATGTGCCTCACCTTTATAAACACACAACTGAAGTGAAACTTCTGAAAGATATAAGGAATTGAGTTTTTATTATTTTAAGCCTTTTTTCTCAACTTTTGCCCCCAGTTTCGACAGTTTTTAATTTTTTTTTCCTTTTTTTTCAACTTTTTTTTCGCCGAAAATCGCGTTTCTGTAACTTTTTTTTATTGATTTTTTCTTTATTTCGTTTTGTAATAACTCTTATTAACTTTCTGAACAACTTTTTCTTTTTTTTATTTTTTTTTCTTCTTTGGTTTCATAATACTTTTATTAACTTTCCGAACAATCTTTTGGTTTTGTTTTTTTTTATTATTATTTTTTTTTCTTATTTCGTTTTATAATGCTTTTATTAAAATTTTTTACGTTATTTAAATTTTTTTCTTCCCATTTTTGCCTTCCCCGACCTCGTAGCTGAACTCCTTCGCCTTTTTTTGCCGAAAACCGCGTTTCTCTAACTTTTTATTTTTCAAAAATCATTGCGTAAATCTATGATTGCGGATTGCCATTAAGTTCTGCCAAGTCTCTTAACTGTTATTTAAATCAAATCAATACGTAGTTACCTTTTTCTCAACTTCCCTTTTCAGGGAAGCTATGTCCACAACATTTTTAAAAAAATCCGATGTCCTGCCAATTACATCGTCGTTGATTGAAAAAACGCCCTAAAATTTGATTAACCAATAAAAAATTAAACCATTTAGTTTTGGACTAAAAGGCAGTAGAATGTCGGGTATCTGATTATTACTGAACCCCTCTCCTAAATTCTTTATTTGGTGAGCTAGAAAAAAAATGTTGTATACAAAAGTTGTAGGTTCATTCAGAAACTTTTCTGCGGTGTTACTAGAAGAACAATTGAACATCAGAAAAGCTTCTGAAGGAAGAATTTTTTTCTAGCTCACCAAATGAATAATTTAGGAGAGGGGTTCAGTAATAATCAGATACCCGACATTCTTGCAATTTACGTGGTAACTATTATAGCTAGACCCAACAAACCCTATATTACTGAACTCGTCTTAAAGAGCTCTACCGATATCCGGAAGAATATACAGGGTGTCCCATTTAAAAAAACATTAATTTAATTTGTACAGTAGAATTTCGATGTTCAATTGTTTTTCTAGTAACACCGCAGAAAACTATATGAAGATCCTTACAACTTTTGTACTTAACATTTTTTTATACGAGGGTAAATAAAAACGTTAAAGGGGGGTTACATTTATAACCGGACACCCTGTACATGAGGTGGGTCCTCATGCTCACGTCGCGTTCAGGTTCTTCATCGGGTCTTCGGGGCCACTGGATAGTGGATCCCTAGTCCAACTGGTCAGCCAGATTCGTGGCTGAAGGAGTACTGGGTACGGTTGGGCTCTTACCAGTATGATAATTGACTGACATACTGGTGCATCGAGCCGGTTTACGGTGTGGAGCTGGTCTGGAGCTGTGCGGTTTTAGGACAGCGGCTGCTTTCCTCTTCGGACCTGCTCACTGATCACATTTCACACTATGAAAGTGATAGTGACGGCTCGGTATAGTGAAATTTCTTTTCACTTGTCATGGACCAATCTACGAACTTCCTTTAGTGCTTGCAGTCGGCTGGTCCGGCTGGTGAGCGGTCCGGAAATCTGGCTGGCAGGTTAGTGAAGCCGCCACCCGAACGGACAACAGCAGTGCGGGCATGGCCTGTAGTAATTCGGGTCATCCTCCGGTGATAGAACCCCTGCGTCGTAGTGTGGTTGACGACATCTGGCTTGGCGGTTGGAATTAGTGAGTCCTTTATTGCTCGCTTCGGATTGTGAAGTGGATCCTCGAGACTGGACGGGTGCAATGGTACCTCGGCAAGAACAGTCGCGGGGCAAGGTGCCCAGTAGGCCACAGCGGGAACAAAATTTGATGGGGGCCCTGGTACAGGAGTCTCGCTGGTGTCCTGGATAGCCGCAGCGCCAGCAGAGATCCATCTCTACCGGCAGGTATTGGCCTTGGGGGTCCTGGATGGGTGTGGATGTTCCGAACGGGTCGGCATATGGGTCTACTTTCTCCAGTTCGTCAAAGTAGACTGGAACGGGATTAGATTGCCTCGGGGGACCTGTTCGAGTTGCTTCAGGTATGGTGCCTCGGGGAACGGTCTTCATTGGTGAGGGCATGGGTATCTCTGAAGGTTCGGCAAAGGGGTCGAAGTCCGCTAAGTCGTGGAGATAGACTGGAGAAGTCTCTGGGTGCTTCGGAGAGTCTGCCTGGGTTCCCTGGTGGACGGGGCCTCTGGTAATGGTTCTGTCCGGTGATGGACGGCAAACACTAGCGGGTGTTTCGGAGGGGTCGATCCCAGCCTCTGCTAGCGTGGTGGCCAAGTCGCTTGTGGAGGAACACACCTCAAGCTTAGGGCTCTCCATCCTTTTGGTCCTGGAGGTTCGTTTCTTGACTTGGTAAATGGCACTGGTACAGAGAGAACTATTGGCTGGGTCTTGAAGGTGTCGAATGGCTCAAAGAGAATTCTTGGCTCGGTCTCAAAGGTGTTGACTGGTCGACCTCTCGGAAAGAACTGCTCGGTGGATCTCGACGGTGTTGATTCGTTGATGGCTCCGTGAGAACTCCTCGGCTCAGCTCGGATTTCGGATGTGTGGTCTGGTTGACGGCTCGGAGAGGACTCTTAGTGGGATCTCGCCGGTGTTATCTGGTCGACCTCTCGGAGAGAACTGCCATTATACAGCGGGATGACTCTTATATACGGTTCTCGGTCTATGCTGCATGGTGGGGATGTCTGTTGAACTTAAACTCGGAATGGCGCATCCCCTCTTCTTTCATAAATCTTGCAGGCACAGAAACAAAGCGCCGTAACCTAAGACGGTATGAGCAACGGTAGAATTACAAAGTTTGGCTGCGGTATCAGATTAGGTAATGCGGTTTACAGTGACGGTATTGAATTCGGTAAGACTGTTTTGGCACGCCCAGCGTGAGAAAGAGGTGTCGGTGTCGCAAACAGAAAGTAACGGTGTGAAGTTGAGCATTATCGGAATGGTTACTTAGCTTTTCGAAGGAATTCTAGTTTCGGGTTGTCGCATTCCCCTCTGGCGGTTAGATCCTTGACTGCAGAAGACGTAATTTAGGCAATACAGATGGTTGGCGGGCGTGGAGACAGCGATAATCGAACTCGGCGTCCTTGGTTTAGTCGGAAAAATGATATGGCTACAATTTTGTTTTTGCGCCTGCGCACAATGAATTTCGACTAGCACGACATAATTTGGTGCCGGAAAACTAGTATTTTGACAAAAAGATGTCGAGATGTGTATTTTGGGATTTTTACATGGAAGAAATGAACAGAGAGACCGGAATTTATGCGGAAAAAAGGTGTTACATGACTTTTTGGTCGGCGCATGCGCGGAAGGGATTTTCAGAAAACTGATCATTTCGGGCCTAACTCAACGGACATAACACTTACTAAGCCTAACTTAAATCTAAGGCTCGCCGGCCTTCTCTTAAATCTACCAGGCTCGCCGGCCTGCTGCACGGTAGGGAACCGGATTTCCCCATGACAACCTGTCACCAACTCTTCCAGGGGGAACGCCATCGGATTGCTTCCGCCGTCGGCCTCCTTAAATCTACTAGGCTCGCCGGCCTCTTAACTAATCCTAGCCTTAATCCTAAATGCTTATAATCTAACGAGCACAAACATGCAGTAGCCCGAAATGTGGTAATATTGGAACTTCCATTTCTGCGCATCAGGGTCCACGGTCTGAAATTGTGTGGCGAAGCTGCTTGCTTCTCAGAAAGAGAGTCTGGGATAGAAAAGTTCGGAAAGAAAGTCCATGATGACGGAAAGAAAGTCCTTTGTGAGCGGAAAAATTGTCCCTGCTCGGGCGCCAAATTTGTGAGGGAGTCCCTGCTCGGGCGCCAAATTTGTGAGGCGTTTCTCGTTATGCGCTTCTTTGCTTCTGCATGCTATGCTATTTCTTCTGCATAAAATGCTATTGGACTGCCTAGTTTAACCATTACCTCATCCAATGGTTGCTTCTCGGGCGCCACCGCATCTGGATTATAGTGGTAAAGGGCCCACTCCGCACCGGGTTGCTTTTAGACAGTGGAGAAACGGCGAACCAGGGGTCAATCTTGAATGTTTGCGTGGTTGCCGTCTGCTTTCAGAAATTCACTTGCTTAACTTAACTTAATACTAGCAGGAAAGGATTTAGAAAGAAAACACACAATTTCAAAATACACCTAATACAGCATCTCTATTTGCCAACTGGAAATATAAAGAATGGTGACTTCCAAACCCTGGTAACCTATGCTAACCTAACGTTGCAACGTAAGAATTTATTCTTTATTAATCCAACCTACCTAAACTGAGGTTAACCTAAACTATTAATGCTTAACTAAAGAGTTACTCTATGCGACTTATGCTTAACCCAAAAGATAAAGAAACGTGCCAGAGGGGGGCTATGGTATGCGAAACGTAACGGAATGACATTGACATTAAGAAGAGAAACAGAGCCGCGATATCAACTGTTAAGGAACGGTACTGCTACGACGAAGCTACTTGGATTACGGTATCCACGAGTCCACGGACAGGCACTCGACTGACGGTCCAACATCGGTCCAACGTAGCTCCTCTGACTTGGTCCTGACGGGTATGAATATACGCGGCCTGATGCTTAGAAGATTGGCGGAAACATGCGACGATAGCGTTAAGGTTCGGATAATATCTGACATAAGGATGACGACGATACATAGGATACGGTGCGACATTAATAAACGACCTGACGAGGCTTCCTGCATATGTGAAATATAATACAAGGTTTGCGCGTGCGCGGATACGTCATTGCTTTCCGGTCGTGCTTCGCTACTACGATTTTACGCCGTCGTTGTGGCGGTAGGCTAGTTAAGGAACGGGGTAGGTAGACTGAGTGTGAGAGAGAGCTTGTAAAGATAGAGCCGACCGGAATTGAAAGACCGAGGCCGGCTTGTAGTGTAGAGAGAGA
>JAEQML010077708.1:0-12758 GCA_016904865.1 Pissodes strobi | reverse complement strand
ATGAGAATATTAGCTTCACTTGAGTGTGATGCTGGAGGGTTGGATGGAATTATTGTGTTGGTAGTTGCACTCATAGGTGTTTTTTAAGCAAAACAATCTCCTGGCGAAGCTCATCCACCACTTTTATAAGTTCTGGAACAATTTTTAACCCATTCTGACAGTCTTTACAAAAAAATTTTAATTGGCGAGATCCCTTAAGTTCCATTACTTTAATTTCGGATGCATTTAGTCCAGACCAAGGTTTCTTATGAAAAAGTCTGGCACAACTGTCACATGAAAGATATTCATTGCCAGAAATATCCAATTTACACTCACTACAAAATTCACTCATTGTAGGTTAGGATTATTGGATCAACTTTTTTCCAGGAATTCCTGCATATTGTACAATGCAAAAAAATACACAATTATTTGCCATTTGAAATGAAGTCAATAACATCTTTTCCCGCATTTCGCAGAGGTTTGAGATCATACTTACTGGAGAGAGCCATACGCAGCAAACGACTTTTTTATTAATACTTAACTTTGAGCATCTTACACACTGGTTTAATGCTTGGTGTTTAGTGTTTAGTATTTGATAATATAATGGTTAAATATTTTGATATTTAATATTTTATATAATATTTCAGGAAATTTTGACCACGTACAAATTGCACAATTGTATAAGGTTTTACATAGTTTGGTTTTTCTTGTTCTTTTCATTGTATATTTCTATTTGTGTTTTCGTATGTTTTTATGTTTTGCACTCTAGCTCTAGCTTTGTCTACAAATTGTGAAATTTTTTGACAATAAAACATTATTATTATTATTATATTATTAGGCTGATGGATTCGGTATACCGGCGTTAGTGTACTAAAGTCATATAAAGGTCAATTCGGCAAAAATGTGATATCCGCCCTTAATGTTCCAAACCCCAGATGTATACACATACATATATAACTAAGTATTTATACATATATTTATTGGTTAATGTCAGATATAGGCCAGGGAAAAGGGGGATATTGAAATATGCCCTTCCTTTAATGTTTGTCACGAGCCGCCGCTGGCTTCACTTCACGTACAGCGCGATTCAAGCTTCTGACAGCCATTCTTAATTTATTTAAATCACTAATTGCGCTTTTTAATATAAATATGCATATTAATATCGTAATTAAGATTTATCTGATAATAAAAAATGCTCACTTATTACTACATGAGCATGAGAGCAATTATATATTTTTTTGAATAATGGCAGGTTTTGTAGCAAATAATTTACGTAAGTGTTTAGTTTTTCTCGAAAAAGTCCGGTTCAGTAGTTCGGGCTAGTTTGTGTCCATTTTGAGCGTGCCTGTATATATTTTTTTAAGGCAGAAAAGTACTTGAACAAACGTTGTAGTTTTTTCCAGTTCTCCGAGAATAGCCCATTAGATGAAATAATAGATCGTCCCAAAGCTGAGAAAATTTTTCTACTCATGCTTTTTTACCCTGTATATTTTCAATCCGCTGTACAGGG
This sequence comes from Pissodes strobi, assembly GCA_016904865.1. Lineage (NCBI taxonomy): Eukaryota > Metazoa > Arthropoda > Insecta > Coleoptera > Curculionidae > Pissodes > Pissodes strobi. The sequence continues at coordinate 11,269 of JAEQML010077708.1, read as the reverse complement.
TGACTCGAATTCGAGTCTCTGTATGGGAAACTCGAAAATGGTAAGAGATACAGTGTTGCAAAATTGCGCATTTAGGTGCATAATAATACGCCGTTTAGAATGTTTATAAAATTCCGAGTATTTCCGGAGATATTCGAACATAAAAACCAATTTTTAAAAATCGTTTTATATTTTTCCTGGGCTTATTTTAAAAACGGATTTGAAATTGAATTGCACTTTTGCATTGCTACTTTTTCGCTCTATTCAATGGTGATATCCAGTTTGGAATCCGACGTTTCGTCTTCAAGGGATCATCATCAATTGGTGCCTAACAATATGCCGTTTAAAAAGTTTTATAATTCCGAGTATTTCCGGAGGTATCCGGAAACTAACCAAATATTGAAAAATCGTTTTATTTTATTCCTGGGCTTATTTGAAAATTGATTTAAAGTTGAATTGCACTCTTGCACTGACACTCTTCTGCTCTATCCAAGGGGTCGTCATCAATTTTCTTTTTTTTTTAAATACGAACTTTTTCTTTTTTATCGTTCTCAGATGACATTGGCGTTATTAATATGAATGAGTGAGTGTTTTTAATTTTTTTTTATTCTTTCTTTTTCTTTTTGTTTTTATTTATTTTTTAAATTATTTATTTTGCTTTGGGGTAAAAATAAACGAACCTGTTTATCTAATTTTATTATTATTTTTTATTTTTATTAAAAATAGAGGCTTTAATTTTCCATGTAACACAAAAAAATACATATTTTTTTATAATATAAAAATTTCAAAAGTAACAAACTATTTAAAATTACGGGAAAGCAAAATAAATTATTTCAAAGAAAAAATTAAAATATAAATTTTAAAAACAAAATAAAAAATTAAAAACATATTCATATTAATAACGGCAATATCAACTGAAAAACGCAAAAAAAAAACTTCAGAAAATTGATGATGACCCCTGGAAGACGAAACGTCGCATTCCAAACTGGATACCACCATTGGCTAGAGCGAAAAAAGTGGCAATGCAATTGAGAGCGAAAAAAGTGGCAATGCAAAAGTGCAATTCCGTTTTTAAAAAAGCCCAGAAAAAAATAAAACGATTTTTCAAAATGTTTGTTTTTTACCGATATCTCCGGATGTTAAAACTTTCTAAACGGCACATTGTTAGGCACCTAAATGCGCCATTTTGACAAATTTGACCGACATTGTATCTCTTACGGTTTTCGAGATCACCATACGTAGGTACACTCGAATTCGAGCCACCCTGTACACTATATATTTTTATAAGTTTACTTAATCCTTATTGTCGAAAATAACCAGTAAAAGTAATAAATTTACTTTATAATAAACATATACAGAGTATTTCAAAAATCATGGGCCAAATTTTAACAGTACATTTCTTAGCAAAAGAAAGTTGCCAACTTTAAATATACTTATGATCCAAACTCTTTCATTACAAGGAGTTACAAATTTTAAAAAATTTTACATGCTTCCCGTAGATCAGCAAAAATTAAACTTTTGGCTCTCCTCTCGTATTAAAATATTAACTCAAAAGGTGTGCCAACAAGAGTCTAGCGACCCGACCAAATTTTCGATACCAAAGGCCACCTATACTACATAAGTGGCCTTGCGTGGAATGTATTCACAAAGAAGGGGGATTCTTTGTGAATGTATTCGCGGAAACCCATGCAAGCTGCTGTATATCCATTATAATACGGCTTTTGTTAAACATATCCTGGTTTTTAATTAAATAAAGCAAAAGATTTCGTAAAAAGTGCATCCAAAGTACGGGCACGTATTACAATAAGTAATATTACTTTTCGCATGGCCCTCCGCTCGCTGCGCTCGCTACGGGGGTTCAAGAAAAGGGAACTAACAAGCTGCTAACCCAAACTAACTCAAGACGTACCCAAAATCAAGAAAAAACTGTTTAGAAGCTTAACCTTAAAAAAAATAAAAAGGAAGCAACGGGGTTTGAACCTAAGCCGCCGGCGGCGCCGATAGCTGCCTGAGTTGAGACCTAACCATCTAGCCTCTCGACCACCAGGGCTCATGCTGTAAACCGTTTGCATCACGAAGACATAACGCGAATGCAATCGCTCGAGTCAACGCCATCTGCACTAGATAGCGCTAGAGTCGGTATCGAAAATTATATCGGGTCTACAGACGCTTTTTGAACTGTTGGTTCATGACATGACAATTTGATTGATAATGTTTTTAATGATGTTCTAATTTAATTTTATTTAATTTTGTCAAAAAATTATTTGGTGTTCTTTGGCACATTTTTCGAGAACATACGAGAGGACAGCCAAATGCTAGATTTTAATAAAGCACTGTTTTTTCGGACACCTTTACTTAACTCAAGTCTAAAATTAATTTGGAATAAAAAGAAGTTGCACGCACTTTCATATGCGGTTTTATAGGTTAATTTTCACTTATAATGACAAAACAGATACAGGAGAGTGAATTAAAATGGGCTTATATCACGTTCCAATCGATTACAGGGTTCTGCGAGCGAAGCAACTTACGTAGGACTATTAGCAGCCAAAGAGAAAAAAGTCAAAGACCTCATTGAAAAAGATCCCAGTTTGACCGAAGCGGAAATCAAAGGAAAACTAATCGCCTATTCTTCCGACCAATCGAATTCGTCTGTGGAAAAAGCGGGCTTATTAGGTAAGACAGCTTTATTAAATAATTAAATTCATATATCTCGCATAACGATTCCATGGACATTTTGCGATTAGCAATTTCTCGAAAATGATTTTTCGAGTCACACATTTTCCATTTACGTTTTTTGGTAAAGCTTTTTTTTAAGTCACTAAATGTTCGGAATATGGTTATTCAAAAATACAAATTATTGAACACTTCTTTTAGTAACGTATTGTGAAATACACATTTTTGGTACGAAAAATCGTATAATGGAAACCAGGAATAAAATCTGAACTTGTCTAACTATGCGCGTTGTAATCTTTGTTGCTTATCGTCACTGTGGTTTTCAACTATTAAACCTCCATTTGGCAGTTCTCTTATGCTTTTAAATGTCTGGTTTGAACTTATTTCATTCAGATTTTTCTTTATTTCCCTTATATCTACTACAGCGTGTTGCGCGTAAAACCCTTTTTAAATGAGTTAGCAATATAAAATAAATAAGATGTTACCTACTCTTAAGGATACCACCAGCGCAACATGTGCTTAGACTTCTCGTCGACGTGGGACCGGGTTAAATTATTTAGTGTGGACCAGGGCGCTACTAGTTTGAAATAACTAAATCCGCAGATCCAAACTAGAAGATCCTCGATCTTGAGAATCCTTAAGGGCGATTCAAAATCAAACGACTATCAACTACACTTGTTTGGTTGAGATATTTCAGAGCAAATAAAAGACGATACGTTCGTGCAAGTTTAGGTTTATTGGGTGCTCGTTAGGCTTGGCGTTCAAGTGTTGTCATGTTTCTTTCAATAAACAAAATGATATAAATATAAAAGAAATGGAAACAAATAAGAACCTGATATATGCCATCAAATATAGAGCTAGATCATATCGGAAGAAACAATGTATCATAACACAAATTAATGATTACGAAAGATCCAAAATCAATTTTAACAAGTTAATGATAAACGCAATATGCATGAGGCATCTGTCGTCACATCATACTAGTACTACCTATTGCTACTAAACCTTGTGCGCGTGTACTATGGTCTACGTGTCTCAGTTGTACAGGGTGGCCCGAATTAGTGTCTGTATGGGGAACTAACCGTAATAGATACAGTGTCGGTCAAATTAAGGCAAAATTGCGCATTTAGATGCCTAACAATATGCCGTTAAGAAAGTTTTAAAATTGCGAGTAAATCCGGAGATATCCGAAAAAAAACCGAAATTTTGAAAAATCGTTCTACTTTTTTCCTGGGCATATTTAAAAACAGATTTCAAATTAAATTGCACTTTTGCATTGCCACTTTTTCCGCTCTATCCAATGATAGTATTCAGTTTGGAATCCGACGTTTCGTCTTCAAGGGATCATCATTATCTTACTTTTTTTAAATACGAACTTTAATTTTCTTTATCGTTTTTCAGATGGTCTTGGCGCTTTTAATATGATTATATGTTTTTATTTTTATTTTTTTTATTTTTATTTTTTTTATTATTATTTTTTTTAATGATTAACTTTGCTCTGGCGTAATTTTAAACATTTTAAGGTAGGTACTTTTGAAATATTTATATTCTATAAAAATATTTTATTTTTTGTATTAAGTGAAAATTATAGCGTATTAAAAAGAAAAAATCGTAAAATTATTTCTTACGAGAATATTAAATTAAATTATATAAAATCACGCCAAAGGAAAATATATTAAATAAAAAAAATAAAAAAATAATAAAAAAAAATATAAAAAAATATAAAAGCATACTCATATTAATAACGCCAATACCATCTGAAAAACGTTAAAAAAATTAAGTTCGTATTTAAAAAAAGAAAGTTGATGATGATCCATTGAAGACGAAACGTCGGATTTCAAACTGGATATCATCATTGGGTAGAGCGAAAAGAGTGGCAATGCAAAAGTGCAATTAGATTTGAAATCCGTTTTTAAATAAGCCCAGGAAAAAAATAAAACAATTTTTCGAAATTTCGGTTTTTTCCAAATATCTCCATAAATACTTAAAATTTTAAAACTTTCTAAACGGCATATTGTTAGGCACCTAAATGCACAATTTTGCCTTAATTTGACCTTCACTGTATCTTTTACGGTTTTCGAGTTCCCCATACATAGACACGAATTCGAGCCTCCATGTACATAAATAAATCTTAACGAATGAAGTACCATTACGTAAAATTATTATAATCAGATAGTTCATCAGTCAAAACGACAATGTTTATCATTTACGACAATATATATTAAATTGTAAGAATAGGGAAATATAATATGAAAAAAACTATGAGCATTAATCGATCCACACTAGTAAATAGTATCGCTACCAGAGGTATCCTTATTTCGATTAGCATTAGTTAGCTATGCTTACACCAAACAGTTCCAAAAATATTTATATCAATACAACGCAGAAAAGAATAAAACACGCAATCTATACAACGCTGAAAACATTTAAACACGCAAATAATATTATCTGGAAGATCCCAAGCGTTCTGTGTACATAAAAGCACCCACAATCTGTCTTAACCTACACACTTATCTTATCTGGTATCCGCCGATATCACCTCCTGCCTTCTGAACGAAGGCTGCTGTTAGACGCTTTGGGACCCAAAAACTCTCAGTGGCAAGTTAAGGTAGTGCCCGTAACTCTGTGGTTTTTCGGTGCCATAAAAAAACACAATCAACCGGACTGACGGGTAGCTACTTGGTTAGCTACTTAACTCGCTTTAAATAAAAACCCTAAAAAGGAACAAGCTCTAAGTAAGCACTCTTCTACTGCAATTTTAGACAGCCTCCTCTTTTACAACACTCTCTATAGAAAGATTATTTAAAAAATAATAATAAGACCCCCATAGAAATTTAGTCGTCTTATACAAAATGGCGAAGGCCATATAACCAATATCATATCACCCTAACAGATACCAATGGTATTTGGCATAATAAAGCCCCAAGGAAAACTAAACAATATATCCGCTTAACAATTTGCCCTTCTTAAAACCCTAGGCAAGATCAAAGTCAATTTATGTCATTACTATTAAATCATTCACTAGCTTATATAGTACTTTGAAAGTTCTTGTAATGAAAAATTTAAAGTAGAAAAGAAAGTTATTAAAAATCATATATAACCTTTATCCTATTATACAATACGAGTTCCGATAAAGACAAAGGCATCAGCTATGAGTGTTTGACTGCAACATGATACCGAGGACGGTATCATGCATCCCAATTCAATACGCTTCATTTCTCCTGAATATTACTTCTTGTAAAAGTAATGAATATAGTAAAGTTCTGATATGCCGCTTCCAGGCCCAAGTTATCTTATGTTGGATGATATTGTATGATATAGCAAGTGCATGAATTAATAAATTTTTAACAAAATTCAAGAATAACACTTTCTATATAGCAGTAATGTGCAGTACAATCCCCTCTGAAAACCGTTAGAAAACTATAATTTTGTGATTTACACCATGAGAAAAGAAATCCCTCTGTACCGAAAATAAATGAGTAGGTATGTACAAAATGTAAAATATATATATTTACCTAAATACGTAGGGTTTTGGTGGTGGTGACGAATAGGAGCAAGGCTCTCCCCTACAAGCACTCCTTGAGGAAGGAAACGGCGTATTTTGTTCCGGAATTGTACGTACGTGGCCAGTTGCCAAAAAAAATCTTGACTTCAGACAAAATCCAACAAATCCACAGCCATTAATTTACTCCACCAAACCAGGTACGAAACAACCGGGTGGTGTTGCCAAATTTAGGGAACACAACGCAACCACTAAATCATCTTTCCTGCGTACATCAAGCGAAAGCTCAGTTAAGTCGTTTAACATCAAACTGATGGTAGGTTATCAATAAATTATGTTGTTTCTTGTTACACCTGGCAACATTCCAAGAGTACTTTTCAATAGGCAACCAACAATTATTGTCAAAGTCAGCTGTCTTATCTGAAGTCTGAAGGTTATCATATCAGAAATAAACATTGACTGAATTTTTTATTTTTCCTATTAAATATTGAAACAAATCCATGAAAATAACTGAGCCAAAACCAATATTTCTGATATCCATGAGATTGTTTTAATGTATATTATCATCGAGAAGGTGATTATTGGGAAGGTAAGAGAATTATTGAGTGTTTTGAAATGCACTGCTGTAAATGCCTATAACTTTGAAAGTTTCCTCGATAGCGATGGCCAGAATACATATCAAGTTACGTATACGACTACAGAACTCTCAATTGTCCCTGGAACAGCTCGATAAAAGGCCAGGGTCATACGACAACCATGCAAGTATCTAAAGGAATAAGTAGTACCTATTATATTTAGCTTGATGGACCGGCATAATAGATGTAGGATTAAAGGTGAAATAACTGACTTCATTTGACCTCAATTTTATAAATATTTTCATACTGAATTGACATGTAACAATGTCTTCTGATTTCTTTGATTTAATCAAAGTTTCGTATTTTCTTGTTCTGGACGATGTTTACAACGTCTTGTTACCTTTAGGTATATTAATTTTACTTTCATTTGTTTGTGTTACTAAACTAAATGATAAAAAAAATTGTGACGTTTGTTATTTAGGTACGATACTTGTTTAGTTTATTCCTGATACCCCTTTTTGTCCTTCACGACACTTTGTAGTTTGCTAAATTTCACAGAGAGCATGGAATTTTCGATTTATAACTTTCCTATTATATATACTAATATTGTAATGATCTTGTGCAAGTTAAAGCTGGCTTTTCTCATTTTAGCCAGAACACTTTGGTTATATTGATTTTGTTCTGTCAAGTCCTGGATGGTCTGCGGCAAGCATATTTACAATCATATTGTGAATATGCTTGTTTCAGGCTGTTTTTACACTTTTGGTCTCTCAGCGATTGTGGGCGGACTTGAACCAGATCTGGGTCATTTTTGGGAAAGATTGTTGCTTATCTGAGATTCAGAATTTTTCGTGATGGGCGGTGTTCTTGTTATTGTCTTTCTAGGTTTGGAAACCTCCCTAATATCTAAAGCAATACCATTTTTGGGGTGCACATTTTCAGTTTCATATGCAGGTTTGTTTACTTTTTTTTTGAATTGTACGCCTTATCAAGACTTTCGCCATTCTCGCATTCTGTTCCGATGATTTTATTTGTTTCCTTTTGTGAGGATTCCACAGACCCAAATGAAGAACTTCCTGTTTTTAGTCATCCACTGTGAATATATCTGAATTTTTTTTCTAAGATTAGGTTCTCCCCTATCACTGCCATCACCCATTCATTATTTAATCGAAAATAGTATATAAGATACTAGTTTTAAAAGACCATATTTTATCGCAAGAGCGCGAAATTAGGGAGCAACCCGCTTGCGAAGAGTTTCCTACCGTGCGAGTGGGCTAAATGTCTTTTAAAACGTCTATTTTATACTATTTTTGTATTGGAATTTATAGCAGTTTTTGATGTCAAATTTTACTTTTAGCATATCAATGCGCATAGTCTTCATGGCAAGTAAGTAGATTTATTTGCCTGAAATTTTATTTAAAACGATTTGGAGATGGCAAAATGAGCTAGAATCGGATGATTGGGATATTTTTCGGCTTCGTGACTTCGCGGTAAAATTTTACTTTAAACTTTGAACAAACATAAAAAAAATTTATTTCATAATATTATCTTGCTTTGCTGAAGTTTTCGCTTCTGTCGTATTGCCTTAAGCACACACCGTTTTTTAGAAATAATTGCTTACTGTTCATCTTTTCGATCAATTATAAATTATACTTCAACTGACTGTGATTCGTTGCCTTCTGTACCAGGAGGTCACGTGACCGTGTAAACTACTTACTCCATTTAAGCTTTTAAATTCAAAAACACATATAACGAATTATTTATTTATAAAAAAAAATTAACAAAATACCTAGTACTGATAGTGAATTAATATTTCCTCGAAAATATGTCAAAATTGGACACTCCTTTATTTTTTTAATCTTACTTTTGTCTGAGTTTGGGCGCATATATGTTTTATGTTGCTCCTATTATAAACATGTTGCTGTCACGATATTTCGTAAATTCGATACTTTGTGTTCGACATGTGGAGCTCGAGCTCCAATATTTCGTTTGTAGTTAACTTGAATTTCGTTAGCATGGGCTGTGAGTATTACTTAGCCAACATCTTCGACATGATAACACCCCAAGTCAGAACTTTATATAGCCGATAAAATTATTGTAAATATAAGCAGTTTTATAACAATAATGGAATGTATACATTTGAACAAAAAAAATCCGGGTTCTGTTAGCGTATATAGTAAGTAATACGTTCAAAAAAGCCCATAATTAGTCCTAACCTTGAATTTGACTTTTATTATTTCTTTCCGAGAATAAAAGTATTAACACATGCTAATCGACTTTTTTATATCCTTTGGTAGTTAATAAATTTTTCTACGAGTAATTGGATTGCGTGCTATCGGTTATAGGTACGTTATAATTGCAGAGAATGCAGAGAACCATGCATTGGCTGTTAATAGGTCTCAACCATCGTATTCAAAACGTTTTTCAATTTTCTCGAGAAACATAATACATAATTTCATATTTTATTGATATTAATTAATTAAGGGTGCGTCAGAAATAAATAAACCAATGTCACAATCTTAGCATCAAGATTGGAAACTAAAATAATTAATGACAATAATTGCAAGATATCGCCGCCTATGTCGTTCTCCAATCCCTTTTTTCTATCGGAGCATATAATATAACAAGGTTAAATTATTTTGAAAATAGAATATTTCGAATTACATTTTGCAAGAGTCGATTACTCTTAGAAAAATACTACAACAAACATTTTTGTTTCAAATTCCTAATAGTGTTTGAAAATATATTTTTTTTAATATAAAAGGGCTTGGCACATCTCTAATTGCGCCACTGATGGCAGAAAACTATTGATTTCATATTAAAAGTGTAACTCTTTATTTTTATGGCGTATATGTTAAACTTTGAGGGCAAAGAAATCTGCTGATGAAATAACTCAAGTTATCCTAGCTGGTATGGAAGGTTTCATCCCATCTTCTATGAAACGTATCTCAAACGGTAAACCATGGTTTGGGAAAAACTGCTCAAGTGCAGTCAATGTTAAAAATGCCGCCTACCGCTAATGGCGCTGATATCCGACAGCCAAAAATCGAAATATATTCATCGCGACTAAAAGCCAGTGTAGGCGGACCATAATGAGCAGATCAAGAATAAGCTTCTCAACTATCCTAATGGATCAAGATATTTTTGGTCAGTTGCCAAAGCTGTCAATCAGGGTTTCTCAAAGACGTCAATCCCACCACTGACGAAAAATTATGGCTCGATAGCGGAAACGGCCAAAGAAAAAGCGAACATCCTTGCCGAAATGTTTGCATGAAATTCTACCCTAGATCCTCAAAGAAGAACTCCCCCAATTATCCCCAGAGTGAATTCCTCAACGCCACGTCTGGTATTTCGTCAACGCGAAGTGAAGCGAAGATTCAAAAGCTTAGACAATAGTGCTTAAGAAATATGCTGTTGAACTAACAGCTCCACTATGCGGGCTTTTCTCCCTATCATACTGAACTGCATGCTTTCCTTCTAGCTGGAATTGCGCTCGGGTACAGCCAATCCCGAAGAAAGGTAAAAAGTACCCATCATGTCCACAGTCATGGAGAAACTGATCAATGAACACCTCTTAAAATATCTCGAATCATCAGGCAACATAAGCGATCGCCAGTATGGCTTCCGCAAGCACAGATCAACGTGAGATTTCCTGACTTACATGACCTATCTATGGACTAAAGCCATCAAGATCGTGCAGTGGCTCTCGACATATCCAAGGAATTTGATAGTGTGTGGCATGACGGATTATTAAGCAAATTGACAGCATACGAACTATCACCAGCATTGCCTCTATGGCTTTCCAATTTCTTAAGGGATCGAAGCATCCGAGATGGTATTGATAGACATTTCTCGATATAATTTAAAATCAATGCCTGAGTTTCAGCAGGGTGTATATTATCTCCCACACTGTTTCTGCTTTATATCAACGATCTTTTATACAGGACAAAAAAATTTTATTTACAGCTTTGCAGATGACAGCGCTCTTATAGTTAATACGTCGAGTGACTGTGAAAAGGGTTCTGAAATCTTGAACTTGTCGAGCGATAGTGATCAAACTGTGATTTGAGATCGAGATGTAAACAATCATGGTTTGGAGGTATCTTACCTGAAACAGCTGTGCATACAGAAGGATATTGTGATTAAAAACCAGGGGGTGCTGTAGATGTTTCCAGAAGGGAGGTAATAGTCACTGTGTACAGGTCATACTCTGGCAATAGTGAATTGTTTTTGCAATTGTTTGACCAGCTCTTAGATTACTTGTCTGATAAGTTTGACAGTATCTTTATACTTGGTGACATCAATATAGATTTTAAGAGAAATTCAAACGTTCTATCTGACTTGGCCTGTATAATGGACAGCTATGGTCTTTTTTGCTACAGTAACGGATGATACAAGGGTTTTCAATGGCTCTCGAAGCTGCATTGACAACATCTTAACAAATATAAGTCGAGATAGGTTTAAGACAGGTATTTCTGACCCGTGTCTTTCTCATCATTATGGTCAGTTTATTACTGTGCAAGTTAAAGTAGACCACAAA
>JAEQML010077707.1:0-12758 GCA_016904865.1 Pissodes strobi | reverse complement strand
GCAGAGTGCTTGCCTGTCATTCCTGCGCTACGGGTTCGATTCCCCCCCCGGTCGCGACAAATGTTTTGTTTAACTTTTCTTAAAGTAATGTTTGTTTCTTATTAATTTACTTTTTTCCTTAATTTTGGATTAGCCTTGGGCTAGTTTTGGTTAGTTCTTGTTGATTGAACCCCCGTAGCGAACGGAGGGCCATGCTTGAACGCAGAACGCTAGCGTCTTGCTTTTGATTGGTTAGGACAATCCGTGACTTGGCCCGCGCTAGCGTCTAGTCTAATTTTGTACTGGCAAGGTTGGATTTCTGTTGTACGTTTGCAACATCAGATGAATCAGAAGCATTTAAAGATTCTTTACAGGCGTAACCAACTATATCAAAATCGGCGTCTCCTATTGGTCGACCCATCTCGTATTACAATATGTCTTCGTGATGCAATCAATTTGTCGCAAGAGCTCTCGTGGTATAAAGGTTTAGATAGTTGGGTCTCACCTGAACGGCACGGGTTCGAACCCCGTTGCTTTTTTTTATTTTTTTTAAAGATTATTTCTAAACAGTTTTTTTTCTTGTTTTTGGGAATGTCTTGGGTTAGACTGGGTTAGCACCTGGTTAGTTTCCTTTTGAGCTTACTTGAGCCCCCGTAGCGAGCGGAGGGCCATGCGGATCGACCAATAGGAGAGGCCGATTTTGATATAGTCGGCTACGCCTGTAAAGGATCTTTAAATGCGAACCAGAACTGCCTGAAACCTAGAAGATTTTAGTGAGTTCAGCATAATGTCAGAATATTATATAACAATTTAATTTAAAAATCAATCATTCAAACAGTTAGTTTTCAAATTCTAATACATAAACGTTTACAAAAAACATTTAACTTAAAAAAAACTTTTAATTGTTACACATAAATTAGAAAAAGAGGTTTTTTCAGCTTTTTGGACCGTTTTATTAATTGATTGTCACTAAATGACCAACGTTTCGGCACTAGTTTGTGCCATCTTCAGGGCCAGCAACCTAGAGTTGGGCATAAATGAAATGCCTTGTTGAACCCATAGGGATCACAACACGTACGCAAAAAAAAACAATAACAAACACCGTCAGCAGTTGCTCAGGTCACGTTCAAGGCTTACTCATTTAATAAAACGGTCCAAACAGCTGAAAAAAAAAACCTCTTTCTAAAACTTGGTTTTAGGAATATAATAAAATTTTGCATTTCTCACTATTGGCGCGAAACAAGTAGAATTGGTGCTTATAAAAAACAAACGAATGACCTTTGCGACGTCGCACACCGAAACACCAGACTCAGACCCACCATTATCTCCTATAATTAGACCAACTCGGCCAATGCCGACTATGACGGACTATCAGGAATGGGCAAAAATAGTAATGGGGTGATATTTGCGATTCTCATTTTTTTTGCATTAAAATAGTATAGTATAAACAATTAGCTAATTTTGTAGTCATTTTGTGCATATCGCATACCACAAAAGAGAATTGCAGGACATTTTGCAGGACGTTTGTTTTCGCTGGACAGAGTCTATGAATGCTTGACTGTCCTGCTCAATGCAGGACGTCTGGTCACTTTAACTTTGAATCATTCTATAACGCTGAAAAAGTGGCGAAGATCGAAAATATGAGACAAACGACAGTTCGATAGGGGATTTCTAGGAGAAAAACTCTCTAAATGCTTGTTTGTTTCAAAACGTCGAGGAAATGGATTTTTCTGAAAAAATATAAAAACATCGATTTCTAGGTCAAAATAAATGTACTGTTTTTTTCTTCAAAATGTATTTTAAGCCGATTACTTGACAAGAATCTACGCCAAAAACTTTATTAGCAGACACTTTGGAAATAATGATGACCTATATACAAGGCGATCTAGTTGAATTTAAAATTTTGCAATTTCGCTTAATATTTTATTACTGAAAACCCGAATAAGCTGAAGCAACCATACTTCTGTAGATTAAAGAGGTGACGAATATTAGCAGAACATACCAAAAAGTCGCATCCATCGGAATGAAAATACCAAATTGGTGATTTGGTTGATTATGAGTTTGAAGAATCTATTCTACGCCTACGTCCCAGTCAACGCATAAATATTTTCAAGAAATCGATCTCAGATTCGCAAACCTCCTGATCGCTGCTATAAAAAAATTTCCCTACGACATCGGGACATGGTGGTTACTGCTACGAAAGCTTACGAGATCAATACAAATAATACCTTAAAGGTCCTCGCGCACTTATCGGAAGCGTCGCGAACGGAAGCGTGGCGAGGTGAAGCGTCATTTTACAGATGTCCGCGCACCGGGACGAAGCGTCGCATCGCGTCTCGAATGAAATGAACGGCGCGTGGTGTGGCGCGAATTCATTTTATTTTTAGCATTTAAACATAGTGCATTGTTGTGAAGGTACTATGAGCAGTTCGCCAGAAGAGGATCTATTTGTATTAATTTAATTGCCACCATGGAAGAAGAACAAGAAGAAAAGAAGAAAAAAATGCTTGGTTCATAATATAAATCAAAAGCGAGACACTTATGGAAAATTTAATCATTTGTTTAATGACCTAAGACAAGATAAGAAGACATTTTTCAAATATTTTCGTATGTCTGAGGAAAAGATTTTGGAACTTGGTATATTAAAGCATTCCATAGAGCATACTTTCTATCAAATACTACTACCAACTGAAATATGAAACACTATTCACTTTAAAATTTGAATCTTCTCGTCGCTCTTTAAGCGCGCATTGAGGCGAAGCGTCAGGAGAAACGACTCCTACTTGGTCCAAAGAGAATTCACGCTGTAGTGCGCGGACTGAATAATGATACCACTCTTTTGTTTTATAATTACTTGGGTGCCATGACATAATACTCATGTTTTAAATTTTAATTAATTCATAAATCAAAAACTTGTGTCCTAACTAGGGTTATGTCTTAAGGAACATGGCGTCACCGTCGAATAGTTGATCGACGATGTATTTAGAGACCAGCTAGCAGAATTTAACATTTTGTTCTCAGTTTTTTTCTGGTTGGTAAGCTACGAAACCGGCTTATGTAACATTCATTAAAAATGAGGACCTTAGTGGCCAGATTTTATGAGAGCCTGCAAGTCTCAAGCCTGCGCTCCTACGCACCTTTGTGACGGTCTACAGAAAAATAATAAATCCCAAGATTTTAAAAGAAAAGAAAATGATAGTACTTCAACCTAAAGAAAGCATTCCACTATATATTTTCCTTTATTTTATTGGCATATAAAACTATTTGAGTTTTATTAATTATGTCAATTATGTTTACCAAATGCGACTCACTCTATATTGGTGATAAGTGAAGTATTTTCTTACATTTTTCAACAAAGATCTGTGATTAGTATTCGCTATGTACCGGGTAACTTCCTATAAACTAGCGCCCCCCGTACCTTATTAATTTTTTATCCTACGGGAAAAATAATAAAACGGACATACAGGAGAAATTTTTTCCTTTCCAAATCTGGATTTTAATGTCCGATAATTTTGCATATATACGAGAGGCGACAAAAAGTTTATATATATTTTTAATGAAATGTCCTGTATATTTCTGGCTAAAATGAAAGATTCTTTTCTCATTTCAATATGCCATACAAGTTGACATTTGGTGCAGTCGTTTTTACGTTATTTAATTTTATAATTGCATTGAATTTACATTATCTTGATATACGCTGTTCAAAAAGTTGTTGATTTATATCATAAACCTAACTACTCCGAATAGACGCTCAGTTAAACGGCATAAAAACGTATTGTATTTGGACTCTCGCTTGCCCAAGCGAGCGTCCAAAGCTCGATTTCGGCTCGCTTACTTTTGCTACTCGGTATGAGATGGCGCGCAATTCGACGGTAAAATCATGCATTATTGCCGGTTGTCTTAAAACAAATGTGAGTTTGGGGAATATTTATGATTTAATGCGTTTCATCATAAACCTAACTATGGTCGGGTTTATGGTTTTATAACGAAAACGTTTGAATTAGAAAATAAAAAATATCTTTTTTACGTATGTAATAATTATTATGAACATATGAAACATTAAATATTTAAATACAAAACCGATTTTTAAAAGACGTATAATAATACGATGAGTAAGTAGGTAGGTACCCATTATATTAATTTAGGCGAAATAAAATGGAATTATTTAGTAAATTATTATGAAAATGTAACGATAGAAAATATCAAATACATCTTTACAATTTATGTATGAAGTAGGATATACATCAATATGTAATAGTTGGTTGACACGAAATTGAATTGTAAGTATGTAGGTAAGTATAATAATTCAATTAAAAAAATTACTAAATAGACGAAAATGTATGACTTTTGCCTTATCGTCGTCAACATCTCTATCAGATCTTCATTTATTCTTTCGTTGAATCCTAACTAAAGAAAAATTGTAATAATATCGCATTTCAAGGGAAAAATTAAATATTTTTACCTAAATTATGGAAATATAAATTATTCCCTGCATGTCTCTAAAAAATCATACGGTTTTTTAAAAAATTGGATTTTTAAGGTGGACTAAAAAATAAGCAATTTTTTAAATTCCGCATTTCAAGAGGAACATTTTATATTTTTCACTTTTTGAGGCATTACAGATTACTCGTTAAATTCTCAGAATATGTAAAACAAAGTGTAGGTATGAGTCCTGACGTAAGCGGCGCATTGTAACAAGAGCGAAAATCCTGAAGTAAAAAAAAACAAGATTGCTCTAAAAAAAGAAAATAAACATTAAATTAAATCACACCCATCAATTTATTACATTTTACAATTAATATAATAAACGAGCTTTCCTGGGATTTAGCTGTGCTAATTTATTTTATGAAATACATAAAAAAGATTGTTAGAATTACTTTTGTCAAGATCAATTTCCAGGTCTGATATTATTTAATTTAGTCCCATTTCTTTTGTTTTTAGATCATATAAATAAAAACTTGTTTTTAAACAATTTTTTACTAAACTACGGGACATAATAATAAGGATATTGTATTTTTTTCAAACATTTATTACGTCATAAGTTTTGAACGAAAAAAGATATCGAGATGCGGTTTGAATTATGTTGTAGAAAATTTTATTGAGAAAAAGATACTTTATCGGAAATATTTCATTTTGGTAGGAACTGTATTATACAGGGGTTGGAATAAGACTCTGCAAAAATTCGAAAATTCAATCATACCGAGAATTTTTATGGGTGAATCGAACTTTTTGTTTTATGCATCAGTTTAATTGCCTAGTTAATTAGAAAAAACAATTTTGTCAGATTTTTTACATCTGTCATGTTTTTTCGAGATACGCTTGCTTTTTTTTATTTTGGCCAATTAATTTATTAAATGACTAAAGATTTTTAAACGACGAGGCAACTTAACATTTGGTTGCCTTGGTTACATTTTTATTGATGTCTTATAATCACTACACCATTTTGTGTAGGAATTTATTACAGCAAAAAAAATATTTGTTGTTTTCCGAAACTTTGTGATATTCATACTTTTGCAAAACAACGAAGAATTTTCTTCTTCTGGTGTAATAAATTTCTACACAGAATGATTATTTTTTAGTTAAGTGCGTATTGGTGCGTATTTTGCGAAAAAAAGTCCGTATAAACATGGGTCTGGAAATGCATTGTTTTTTAGATAGTGGGTGTTAAATTTTGTTATTAATATCTCCGCCCTGACCTATTACTCAGATATTTTTAGCCTTTTTTGGACACTAATTTAAGACAAGGGATGGCAAATTTTCTTAAAATATTTTGTGGAATTTGAAAAAAAAAAAACATCATGCATATTGCAAGAGCCAGGAACATATAATAAAAAGGTATTTATTTATTTTTTCTCGAAAGCGAGGTCAGATAGGAATAAAATTATAGCAGCAAAAAAGTTGTATTTTTAGTTGTTTCATTTAATAAAAATTACAAAAAAAGTTAGTGGCGTACATTTCTCGAAGAAAAATAATTGGAAAGATGTCCCCCGGAGAATTTAATAATTTTATTCGTTATGGCTAAAATAGACTTTTATCACCAAAAATAGACCTGCCAAATTTCAAAAAAGTCCTTTTAAAAATACTTATAATATTTATAAAAACCGTTTTTTTTTAACACCCCATGCATGTTTAGGTGAACTTTCTTTCATGAAATTACTTTAGGAATGCGCCCTTAAATTTAATAAGTTGAGAGTGAAAGCTGTGTGCATGTACGAAATATACTAAATGAAACACTATTTGTATTCCATACATAAAATTTTAATCCAAAAGGACCTCTAAATTAGCGTAACAGAGCGCTTTCGGCCGGTGCCATCATCAGTGTTACCTGGAAAGTGAGTAAAAGAACCACCCAGTAGTGGAGAACAGACGCCACTAAAACTCACCGGATCCTGGCCAATCGGGTGATGGGTCCGCCCACGCGACGTGACAGTTTAGCTTTTAGAGGTTAGCGGTAAAAAAACAAGGATGTTTACATTTTGTCAAGACGTGTAAGGTGTTTAATTTTAACGATTTCTCCCTGAATTTGCATTATTTATGAATATTTTTAGTCTAGTTAGTAGTTACATATTTATTTAGTGTGTTCAAGTATTCTCCGAGAAATAGGACTCAAGGAAATACTATTACATCGAGAATAATTTAAGACTTTTGGTAAGTTCATTTCTAATGTATAGATTATAGATTTGTTTTCAGATTTAATACTATTAAAGTAATACTTCAAAATAATTTGAACTATTTACTTAAAAGTTTGTTCGAGTTAATTTATAGTATTAAGTCTACTAATAGTACTGTTTTTTTTCTGATTTGCAGGTACAAAGTGGATATAATCTTATATTCTTTAGTGCTTGAAGCAAGACATAAAGATGGATATCTTGAAAAAATATGTCTTGGGCATACTTAGATCCATATAATATCAAACGAGGACTGTTCTGACAAAATATCCACTCAGATTGTAATGGATTTAGACCATACAAAGAGGGCATATAGGTACAGTGGAGGAAATGAAAACAAGTATCGAAGCTTATAATCGGTATGCTTGTGAGGAAAGCAGCTGTAGTCATTGACATCTTACATTTTAGTATCTATACATTCTTGGAAAGGTAACTAACATTGTTATAATTTATACTTATACATAAACAGAAAATATTTTGTTACACCTATGTACCCTGACAAGTTAATTTTTGTATGTATTCTTATTAAGTAGATTGTATTTCATACAGTATTAATTTATTTCAGGATATGCACTTACAGAGATAATATAACCCATAGAACCATCCACAGCAGCACAAATAAATTTTACAAGTGGGAAAAAAACATTTGAAATTCCTGTTTTTCACAGAGATGAGGAAGAGCACACAAAATTGCAGAAGCAATGAACAGAACTGAGGTAAAACAGGGAAAAAAGATGTGAAAGTCAATGTGCAGCACCAGTAGATAAAAGAATGAAGAGGGAAATTGAAATCGAATCAGTTTCAAACTTTTTGAGATCCCTGAATGATGAGACTGATGATAAGTACGTTGCACTGTCAACAAGTTATTATATATTTTTTATAAAATGGCATTTTATATTTATTTTAAGGTGCATGAAACAATTTGGTACAATAATGGAGCAAGTAAACAAAGCAACCACTAACAAAAGGAAAATGGAGAAACAAGATTATTTTCCGCCACAGAAGAAAAACTGTAGATAGCTTTTAAAACAAATGTATGCCGTTTTAACATATTATTGTGTATAGATTCTAAATGGTAATACTGTAGATATACTTATAATTAGTTTCATTTATAGTTTTTAAGTAAAAATTGTACTTTTATCATTTTAAAAAAATATGTGATAATTCGATATAATATCACTCGTAAGTTTCTTCTTACGAGCTGTAATCAAAATTGCAGATTTCTTAAATTAAATTTGTATTTTCAAAATATCTAGTGTATTTTTTCCATAATGATTTACCTAGGTAGGTATATTTTATGCCACACCTATGTGCCATGTAAAATATGTGTGAAACAATAATGATATTCTCTAGATTATCATTCCATTCATTAAAAAAATATTATGGGCAAATGCTTATTATAGTGCATAATAATTTGATGTCAAAATAATAAAGAAAATAATTAACAATATTTAATCACAATAGATGTTTTATTACATAATAATATGAAAAAATCAAGTATCAAGTCTTACAAAAATAAATAGTTTCTTAAGAATATTAAAGAAAGTACACCTATATAAAAATAATTTCACTTCATGTAAGTTACTTATCTCAGATCTTGCAAAAGAATGCTTCTTTCTGGAGGGACATTTTCATTTCATTTATTTATTAGTGCCAATATACAAAAGAGCATTTACACACGTCAGTAAAAAGAAAAATTACTAAAACTTACAACTAAATCAGTTGACAAACATTTAAAAGAGTTAAAATTTGGGAACAAGTAAAATATATAACTAACATAACTGGGCTGGACCAAGTACAAAAATTAGACAATAAAGTTTAAAAATATGACACATCAAAATTAAAATTTAAATATTCGTCAATGCTATAGAAAACTCTGCTGATAAGAAACTTTTTTACTGTCCTCTTGAATGCTGCAAGGGGGAGTTCCCTGACAACTTGGGGAAGCTTATTATAAAAAATCGAAGACAAACAGCCGGGACCATCCCGAATCCTCCTCGTCAGCCTTGTCTCTGTGAAAATCAGGAATTTCAAATGTTTTTTTCCCACTTGTAAAATTTATTTGTGTTGCTATGGATGGTTCTATGGGTTATATCATCTCTGTAAGTGCATATCCTGAAATAAATTCATTCTACTTAAGAATACATACAAAAATTAACTCGTCAAAGCACATAGGTGTAACAAAAATATTTTCTGATTATGTATAAATATAAATTATAATATTAGTTACCTTTCCAAGTATATATAGATTCTAAAATGTAAGATATCAATGACTACAGCTGCTTTCTTTACAAGCAGACTGATTATAAGCTTCGATACTTATTTTCATTTCCTCCAGACTGTCTCTTTGTATGGTCTAAATACATTACAATCTGGTTGGAAATTCTGTCAGAACAGTCTTCGTTTCATATTATATGGATCTAGGTATGCCTAAGACATATTTGTTCAAGATATCCATCTTTATGTATCGCTTCAAGCACTAAAGAATATGAAATTATATCCACTTTGTACCTGCAAATCAGAAAAAAACAGTACTTATTACCTACTATAAATTAACTCTAACAAACTTTTAAGTAAGTAGTTGAAATTATTTTGAAATATTACTTTAATAGCATTAAATCTGAAAACAAATCTATAATCTATACATTGAAATGAACTTACCAAAACAGTCTTAAATTATTCTCGATGTAATAGTATTTCCTTGAGTCCTATTTCTCGGAGAATACTTAAACACACTAAATAAATATGTCTCTAGAAAGTAACTATCTAAAATTATTCATAAATAATGCAAATTCACGAAGAAATAGTTAAAATTACACATTTTGACAAAATGTAAACAAAAACGTTTTTACCGCTAACCTCTAAAATCAAAGTGTGACGTCGTGTGGGCGGAGTCCCGGCGGACCCATCACCTGATAGGCCAGGATCCGGTGAGTTTTAGTGGCGTCTGTGGAGAACAGTGAATGCTGTCGAATTTTGGGTTAAGACATTACAATCGGCATTGTTATGTACATTATGGCATGAATAAAATTGTATTTTGAGTTTTAAATTTGAATTTTGAATTCTGAATTTGTTAAGATATAAAAGATGTTAATTAAAAATTGTAAATTAAGCCTGATGAGTTTTGTGTGATTTTTTTTTGTTATTCAATTTTTAGTCGCTCGTATCGTTTTCACAATTTGCCTAGCGAGCTTTTAGAAAACTAGTTACAAATTGGATCGAATAGCATTTTCGGAATATATCTACACTGGGATTTATATTCCATCCACCATGTTGCCTAATAGTCGAAAAGAAATTTTCCAGGAAGTCCTGATTTAATCTGTTAGTTAAAAGAAAAACCGATTTTTTTTTGGATTTCTCCGATTCAAATAAGGCATGTATTGCATTGATGGTTTGAATCATACCATCAAAACAAGACGGTCTTTCTGCCTTCGAGTATTTTAATTTTGAAAAATATCTAGGCCTTTTTTAAAAGTTTGGAATATTATGGTATTTTTGTCTGACAAAGCACAACCGTAAGGATTTTTTGAATAGACCCCTTTACTATTTAAAAAATCAAATAAATGATTCATATCTTCCAATAAATTAGCAGTATCAATTCCATCCGCATGGATTTGCCGGTTTTGGACACATGTTTTTACCGCTGCGGCAACAGTATGGGACAGAACCTGTAAGTCTAATTTAAAGGACATTTTTTCGAAACCATCTGGGTTAATATGTTTCTGAGAAAGCTTTGGCATGGCTCGTGCCGTATGCGAAGACTGATCTATTGCAAACACCCTTTTAATATGATCAAAACTTATAATATTCTCGAACAAGGTAAAATTATTCTGTAGCAAGTTATACCGAATATTTTTGAATAAATGAGGTACGTCAAATAACCCAAAAATGTTGTGTTTCTGATAAAGGAAAAATGACGTTTCAGCACTTATTTCTAACAAACTAAAAGCTTTTCTATTGTTTGAATCCTGATCACAAACGATTGCCTTTGGAAGAAATACAACAGCATTTAAATTATCGAGGGCGTACAAAATTGAAGATTTCAATTTTTCGCCTTTTACCGAGGTCCCGGAAACAAAATATGCCAAAGGCAATTTCGATTTGTGATACAGGCCTCGAATAGAAAAAACTAAAACTTGTTTAGCATGTTTCGGAAGACGTTCTAAAGGACCAAGATCCTCGGAACCCTCAATAATTCTATTTTTTTGGAATATTCCAAATCTTTTTTAATCGACATTTCGGCAAAAGCCAAAATACATTTCCGTTCTTCACTAGACATGGTAGAATATTTTGATTTAAGACAGTTTTGTCGATTCCCGTTTTAAAGATGCATTCTCCAATCCAACCTCTTATACTAGAAACACTGGGGAGAATTAAACCTTGCCGCTTTAAAAAGCGGTAAGCTGAGGCAGATTTATAATAAAAGGAAATCTTTCTCCCGCGCCTTTTACCGCGAAACTGTATCCCCACCAAACTTTTTGCTGCTAGTGACAAACAAGCCATTGCGGTAATGAGCAATGAGGGGACATTGATCTTTTATCTTTTAATTTTTGTGTTCAATCTGATGTTTTTTTGTCTTAAGTCTGCAAGCTTGCCGCATTTAATTTGCCTTATCAAAAAAATTTTTTTTGGCTTATCAGTGGTATTTATTTTTTGAGCTGGTCCTTTAAATCGTTTTGGCGTAGAAGGTGCGGAGGAGTTTAATTGATTGCTGTTTTAAAAATTCGTTTCCAAAAAATGCCTTTCGCATACATAATTGCGGCCTTTGGTAAACCAAGTAACTTCTGATTTCCTACAATATAAAGTTATTTATACAGGGTGGTTCCTTAATGACACGCTAATATTTAAGGAGGTGATTCTTGGACTCATTTTAAGAAAAAACTTCATATGAACATATGCCCTAAACGTCTTAACTTTTGAGATATATAGAGGTCAACTTTAAAAAAAAATAATTATTAGACACTTCTGGATTTCTCCTGCGTCGAATTGCTACTAAAAGTCGCAGGAGAAATCCAGAGATATTTCATCAGTAGCCTGTGGAAGTTTTCTGGCAAAACTATTATTAGATAAACTGTGGTACGCTACTGACTTTTCTTAAAATAAAAAATATATATATTTTTGAAATCCTTATTTCTTAAGGAAAAGATTTGATCACTTGATTTTTTTGTAGTCCGACACACGGTTTTCACCTAAAAAAATAAAATCTTTCTCTACATTGTGATATTGTCATTAACGTAATTGTTATGACCCTGCAAAGAAACGATTATTGATTTTTTTAAGCGAAAGATTTGTATCGGACTTAAAAACACCAACTGATCAAATTTGTTAAGAAATGTATGCGGATTTCAAAAATGATTTTTATTTTAAGATAAAGGTGCGTACCATTTTTTTCTTCAAAAATATTCAATGCAAAACTGGTACGGACGCCACTGGAAAAAAAACTGTCTGTACAACACAAAATACATCTTGATGCCTAAAAGACGTGTACCCAATTTCATAAAGATATCTACAATAGTATCGCACTTATTATATAAAAAAAAATGTTTTTTTTTTTTAAACTTTACCTCCCTTTGCATCTAAAAGTTAAGTTGTTTAGGGCATACATTCATAAGAAGCTTTTTTCTTAAAATGTGTCCAAGAATCAACCTTTTAAATATTAGCATGTCATTAACAAACACCCTGTATAGTAATGGGCAGTGGCGGCTCGTAGGTATACAGTGCGAGTCTCTAACTTTGGAATAAATTGAGTAAAGGAGAGATATATTTTTTCGATAACTAAACTATGCTAGCATACGTCGATTACTATGTGCCGAACTGAAACTTTACTATGCCCTTTAAAAGAATAATAAAAAGGGCTTTCATTTAAAAAATAGTCTATGACGTCATATCTCAAATTTGAGACACCCGTATGAAACGGCCCGAGGTATTATGCCCACTATTATAGATTTCGATAAAGTTCTTGATTAATCCCCAGTTTTATTCCTTCAGATTAACGTCAAGGTTCATTGCAAGTTTTATTCTTACCACTATTTAAAGTCCATTTTTGAAAAGTTCGTCGTTCTTTAGGGGAATTCGAAATAATTTAATCCCGTGATTTCTTCGATTATTATT
>JAEQML010077706.1:0-12759 GCA_016904865.1 Pissodes strobi | reverse complement strand
TTTTCATTATTTTCGTCGGTGCCGCCATCAGTTGCGTTTACTTTTGTTGTGTTTACATTTGAATTTAACAAAACAACAATGGTTCGCAAGCTTGCCGAAGGCAGCCCAGCCCAAACGGATTCTCCTATCTACCTCAGCCGATTGGTTTTCTTTGTTGGGTTTGATACATTGCCCTAAGTATATGTACTCTTCGACTTTTTCTAGCGGTACCGATTGAAGTAGAAACTGTCTGTTATCTTCTGTGTTTGTCATAGTTTTTGTTTTGCATAGGTTGATTTTAAGTCTTTTTTGGAGGGATATTGTGTAGAGGTCGTCGAGCATTTTTTGCAGATTTTCGTAATTTCCAGATATGAGGACGACGTCATCCACAAACATTAGATGATTTAAATTTTTGCCATCGATGTTTATACCCAAGTTATTCCAGTTCATTTCTTTGAAGATGTCTTCAAGTACTGTGGTAAAGAGTTTCGGAGATATTGTGTCCCCCTGTCGTACTCCTCTGGACACTTTAATAGGTTTTGTAGTTAGATGAAAGTCTATTTGGATCGTCATCGTTGCTTTTTCATGAATATTGTGTAGTAGCGTTCTATACCTATTGTCAATTCTACTGTTTACCAGTCCTTCCTCTACCGCCCAGAACTCGATACTATCGAAGGCTTTTACATAGTCAACAAATGCAAGATAGAGTGGAAAATTGTATTCGTTCGCTTTTTCAACTAAAATTTTAACAGTTAGAAGGTGGTCCGTTGTATTGTTGCCCTGTCTAAAGCCAGCTTGTTCGACTGGTTGGTACTGATGTAATTTTTTTGTTAGTCTGTTGGTAATGATTTTCGTTAATAGTTTATATAGTTGTGACAGCAACGAGATAGGTCTGAAGTTTCCTAGGTTTAGTGGATCTCCCTTTTTAAATATAAGAATAGTCAGCGAGTCGTTCCAGTCGTCTGGTATGTGTCCTTCCGATAGGCATTTATTAAAAAACACTTTCAGGCATTTGCTTAGTTCTTCCCCACCATCTTTTATCAGTTCAGGTATAGTGTTATCTTTGCCTGGAGCCTTGTTTCTCTTCATCTCTGATATCGCCTTTCTAATCTCCTCTTCGTTTATGTCGGGCATGTCTTCAGAATTTACATTGGTGATTTTTCGTTTCAAGTTTGCTTTTGATGTTTCAGGTGGTTGGGTTTTGGACATATAGAGTTCTCTATAATATGTTTCAACAGCCTCAATCATTTCTCTTGCATCCCGTGTTACTGTTTCTGCATGGTCTCTCAAGCCGGTAATTTTTTTTCTGCCTTTCTCATGCCTTAAGCATTTCAAATTTTTGTTATTTTCAATGATCTTTTCTGTTTGTTCCTCCTGGTTTTTCTCTAATTCTTCCTTTATTTGTTTTCTTATTTTTTTATTAAGTTCAGTATATTCTACGCTGTATCTTTTGTTTTCGTTTAATAGTTGTCTTCTTTTCTGTAACATCTCTAGAGATTTGTTGCTGAGTTTCTGTCTTCTCTGTTTTTTCCTCTTTGCAACCTCTGTTCCGGCTTTCATCATTTTATCTGTTATTATGTTGCTCATCTCGTTTATTGTTAAGTCTTCTTTTATTCTTGGACAAACCATTGTTTTCAGAAGGTTCTGATATTTTTCCTTGTTTTCGGACAATTTTGTTGTATCAATTTTTATAGGGTTCCTATGTTTAATTTTTAAGTAGCGTTCCATTTTCAGGTTGATAGCCACCCTTGTTCTTACCAATCTATGGTCACTACCTGTACTAAAGTTATTAAGCACTGTGACATCTTTTACTATTTCTTTGGTCTTTGTCAAGACATATTCTATTTCGTTCCTTGTCTCTCTAGATATGTCATTAACATTTCTCCTCGGCTATTCCTAACACCGTAGCCAGATTTGCCCATCTTATCTTCGGACTCTTCTTTTCTGCAGCCAAGTTTCGCATTAAAATCTCCCATTACTATAACGTAGGTGCTTCGACAGTTGGATATAGTTTCTGTTATTTGTTCGTACATTTCCTCCACTTCTTGGTCGTCATGTGTTGTGGTGGGTGCGTATACCTGGATAAGCTGTAGGGAGACTCTTGCTGTAATCATTAGAACACACGATATTATCCGTTCTGAGACGGCATGATATTTGGTTACATTTTCTGCTATTCTTTGGTTTATTAAGAAGCCGACTCCATCGAGGGTCTCGTTGTCTTTTCCCTTGTAGAAGAAGATTTGTCCCGATGGTAGGGTAAGGCAGTCTTCACCTCTTCTTTTCACTTCAGATAGTCCTATTACGTCCCATCTGATTTTCGAAATTTCTTCCTCTAGTTCGCAGAGTTTTTCATCTTTAGCTAGTGATCTGATATTAAAAGTGGCAATGTCCAGTTTCGTGCAGAGTTTGTATTTTATTTGGCAGCCTAGTCCACTCCGGGGATTCTTAGCACCCTCTGCTTCTTGGATTATCTGGTCGCTGCCTTGATCAGGATCCTTGAAGCTGCTGGAGACTGAGGGCCCAGGTTTCTTTTTGTCAGTCATAAGAAAGTTGTAGAGGGAAAAGGCCATGTTTTCGCCACGCTGGCCAGACGGGTTGGCGAGGGTATAGGATATAGGAAAGGATAATTGGGTTTTGGTAAGGATAAAGGTCTAGGACTTGAATACCTTCTGGTTTTAGGTATGGGAGGTATTTCAAGGCTCGCGTGGGCAGGGTCGCATCCCTGAGATAGACCTGTCTCTGTCAGGAGCACAGAGAGTGTCTACCCGCTACAACCAATATAGGATTATAAAATTGGCAACGTTAAATTTAATAGGTGCATACTGAATTTGAGAAAAACAAAATGAAAAACATCTTCACATTTATATGGTTTTGACTTTTAAAAGCAAAGTTCTATTCGTACAGTGGAGATATTAAGCTGAAGGCGGTTACAGATGGTTGAAGACGTTTAGGTTTTGGAATATTTCAACCTCTTCAAGGTTGCTAAATTAGTTTCCCCGTAAGAACATAAAAGTATTTACTTGAAGGCTGATACAATAGTTTACAAAATTTGGAAATCCAGCAGTGAAAATTGTTTGTTCCATTATTTTAATGTATCATTATTACAGGAGATAATCATACGCATTGTAAGATCGTTTACAGTCCTACGGCAATATAATATATTAGTCGCTTCTGATTGGTGGGTTAACGTCACTTTAGAGAATTTATTTATGCAATACATACGGGATCGCCCTATTACAATATAAGATACATACAACATTATATCTATGACTAACTTTATAAAACAGTAAATTTAGAACCTAAGAATAGGTAACAATTATTACAAATATCAACATCTTAAACAAGTTATGCTAGAGTCTGCTCAATATTTTATACTTAAAACAACTAAAAGACAAAACAAATGGGTCAATATCACTGTGTTCATTCAGAAATCTCATTGCTATACTCACTGAGGAGTTGCCGCCATAGTTGGTTCCATGAAAATCAATGAGAAACGGATCTGTATGTCTTAAAGATCTCCCGGGAACCCTAAAGTTGACGAGCTCTAACAATGCAGGGCAGACAATTAAACCGTTTATGATTTTAAAGAGAAAATACAAATCAGATGAGCACCTTCTATCACTGAGTGTATCCTTGTTAAGAATTCTCCGAATAGGAACATATTCATGGTTCAAAATTGGAATATTATATCGGAATGATACTTGACGTAAAAATTTGTTCTGGACTTTATCCAGCCTAACTCTATGAACATCATGAAATGGCGACCAAACTATAGCTGCATACTCCAATACGGATCTAACCAGAGTACAATATACAAGCCTATATCCACCAACTGACATACATGAGGTGTTTCTATAAATAAAACCTAATGCCTTTAGGGCTCTGGATGTAACCGAATTTATGTATTCTACAAAATTAATCTGTTCATCAAACAAAACACCCAGATCCCTAACTTTGTGCCTCAGCTGCAACGCACTATTATTAGTACTCTACAAGGAATTGAATTTCCTGGTTCTCCTAAAAAAAGATGTATAGTGACATTTAGAGACATTAAGGCTTAATGAGTTCAAATTAGCCCACACTGCAAACCTATTCAAGTTCTCCTGAAGGTACCATATGTCAATCGGATCACTTATTATATTGTAAATTTTGACATCCTCAGCAAACATCAAAAATTTTGACTTCTGGACATAATCAAAAATATCATTAACAAACAAATTAAAAAGAAGGGGAGCTATATGAGTTCCTTGCGGTACCCCAGAAGTGGACGTAAATTCTCCAGAGACAAAACTATAAATTTTTACCCTCATAGATCGATCTTCCACATAACTTTTTAACCATTTAATAGTATTGTCCCTAAAACCCGTCGCTTTTAATTTTGCCAAAAGAAAACCATGATCGATCCTGTCAAAGGCCTTGGAGAAATCAGTGTAAATCGAGTCTACCTGATAGCCTTTCTCCAAAGCCCTCAAAAGATCCGACTGGTAGATCAACAAGTTTGTCACCGTAGACCTCCCCCTAACAAAACCATGCTGTTCGCTTATTATTATCTCTTTACATAAAACTAAACTGATCATATATAAGGGACTCAAAAAGCTTAGGCATGCTTGACTGGTTGCATACAATTCTGTAATTCTGTATGTCCTGTCTATTGCCAGACTTAAAAATAGGAACCAGGAAACCACTCTTCCAAAGGACAGGAAATTCACAAAGATTAATTGACATATTGAATAACCTAGTTATGGGCAATGTAAGAGTGTAAACACAACGCTTCAGAAAGTAGTTAGGTATATCATCAGGCCCGGACGAGAGCTTATCCTGCAGATTACAAATGCCATCAAACACTTCAGATAAATTAAACTCACTCAACAATACGTCTCCAGTTTTTTCAAGTCTGTAAGTTGGGACCGGAACGTTGCTCTTAACTTATACTGTAGAAAAAACTCAGCAAATAAATCAGCTATTTCCTGCCCACCACTCACAGGCCTGTTACAATAGTACATTTCATCAGGTAGATCACCTGAGTGAGACTTACCATTCACATAGTTCCAGAAACCACCCGGATTTCTATTTAGGTTCTCCTCAATTCTCTGAATATGCAAATGATGACACCTCTCCCATAATAAGCTACATAGAGATCTTAAATTTGAGAAACGTTCATATATATGTTGTGATTTAGTCACCCTAAACGCAGTATGTGCTGCCTTTTTTTCAATAATTGCATTCTTCAGCTCTGGGCTAAACCAATGAGGAAAATTGGTACTGACTTTACGCTTAAGAGGGACAAACATTTCAATCCCATGGAACAAAATTGAGTAAAAATTTAACAGAGCTTCATTAACATTTACCAAGTCGGAGCAATCCTCCCACTGCACAGAGCCAAAGAAATCATTAAGGCCAATATAATTAGCATTTCTAAAATCCAAATACAAAAAATCCTGCTTTAAACATTGTTTAACCTCATTAGAACAGACTCTCAATTCAAAACAGTAACCTATATGATAAAAACTATTACAAATTAACAAATCACTAGCCGGTTCGACCTTGATATCACTGTAGTGTGAGAGCAGTATATCCAAATAAACATTTTGCAAATTAGGAACTTTTGTTATTTTGGTATAGATTGGGGTACGCAAAATACTCGGTAAGTATCACAGCTGGGGAGTTCAAGGGGCAACTCACTGTAACTCCTAGATCATCATTTTCCCACGTAGCCTCCAGGTTGTAATCTCCGAACATGCACAATTTAGCGTCAGGGTGCAATGCACACATTTCTTCAACTGTCTTACAATGAGACCCATAAATCTCAACACAAGATTTGGGCGGTATATACACACCACCAAAAATTAGCTCTGATGATTCTCTAGTTACGTGTACAAACAAATGTTCTATACTGGTATCACATTTGATAAGACTAGATTTAAATTTTTTGCTAACATAAATCAGCACTCCACCACCCCTATCTTTAACACTGTTTGTCAAAGAACTATCCTGCCTAAATGTGTTATAACCGTTAACATACGTTTCATTTACTGTTACATCATTATTAAGCCGTGATTCAGTTATAATTATTACATCATATAATGAACACTAAACGGATTTTTTAAATCCGTTTAACCTGCCCTTTAGCCCTCCAGCATTGTGATTATCGACACTACGACTCGAGACTTTGACCAACGACCGCGTGGCTGCGAACGAAAGCCACGTCACCAACGCAACCTCCAATAAGAGGACTCGTCAGAGTAGCAGTCCGGTGGATGCGTATGTCCAAAAGCGGACACGTTTCAACCCGCTAGTTGAAACGGTGACCATCGACTCTGACGAGCCACCCTAAACGGTAACTGCCAATCCTCACTCAAAGGTGAAGACCCCGGCCCCTGTCAACATTGTCAACCTCAAACCCAACATACCAGAGATACCTTATTAACTCCCATGATCCATTACCATTCCTCCCAGACCCCTTCCACGTCTTCTTCCGCTGACCCCGCACACGTGGCCACTGGTTCCGGCGAGTCCTCTCAGTGTGCTTCCACCCTCCATCGCGCCGAGCCCAGTTCCGTGACTCTTGTCCCCCCTCCTCCGAAGCTAAATAAGCAGGCTGCCGAATTACGGCCCCCTCCCGTATTCCACTCAACAGTGTGCGAGCTTCGGAGGGCACTCATCGAGCCCGGTGACGCTCCGGTGATGAAGATGATTGACCTCGCCCTCGTGGGGTGCAGGGAGCCACGCGTGGCTACCCTGGAGGTATGGTTATCTTCCTTGGCGGAGCCCATCGGGCGCGGATCGCAGAAGGGTAGAAAACGCGGTCCTCGTGCTAACAACGGCGAGGCTGGTAATGCTGGGCCCAAACCCAGCAAGCACTACAACCAGCAGGTCCGTGCCAGCGGTTACAAATAGGCCCAAGACCTGTGGGGGAAAAACAAGCCTAGTTTGGTGGACAACATTCTGTCCGGCCGGGACCTCTTAGAAATAGAGGTTCACCCGCCCATGAGTGAGGTACTGGAGCTCTTTGGCGGCATATTGGAGTCCTCCTCCCCTGACGATAACGAACCGATTTTGGACGCTAAACCAGAGTGGGATTTTGCCCCGGTGACTGCTGCCGACGTAAAGGCATCCATCGGGTCGTGGAAGAACTCGGCTTCCGGACGGGACTGCGTTTCCGTCTCCAGAATCAAATCCATACCGGTGACGCAACTGGCTGCAGTGTTTAACATTATTATATACTTGAACATCCACCCTCGCTCTTTCGCCGAAATGCGAACCGTCCTGATGCCCAAGGAGGGTGATCGTCGTCTGGCCACTAATTGGAGGCCTATCACCATCGGCCCCGCTTTTCAGCGCTTGCTGCACCGCGTCATTCATGCGAAAATCCGCGATTCCTGCACCCTCAATTTACATCAACGGGGGTTCAGTGAGATCGATGGGACGATGTCGAATGTCTTGATGCTCGACCACTACATGAGCACCCGCCTAGCCCAAGGTAAGGCCTATACAGTGGCGTCGTTAGACGTGAGAAAGGCATTCGACACCGTTTCCCATCGATCCATTGATCGAGCGCTGCGCAGGATGGGGGTTGCCCCTGTCCTGTACAGGTACATCGCGGACGGACTGAGTGGCGCGGTGACAGGCTTCCAGGTCGATGGCGAGCAATTCAGGGCGGTGACCATGAGCAAAGGTGTAAGACAGGGTGATCCACTGTCGCCCTTCTTGTTTAACATGGTCATGGATGAGCTTCTGGAGACGGTGAATGCTGCCTTCGATGGGGGTACCATCACGAGTAATTCCCGTTGCACCCTGATGGCATTTGCGGACGATTTGGTGCTGCTTTCTGACAAGCAGGTGGACGTGCCCCTAATTTTGGATGATGTGTATTCATTCCTCCGGAAGAGGGGCATGTCCATCAGTGCGGGGAAGTGCATCGCTTTGTCCGCTGCGCCATTGGGGGGTGACAAGCGGCCTATTGCTGTCACCCGATCGATATTTTCGATAGGAGGCAAGAAAATCCCATCTGTTCAACATCTGAACAGTTTTAGGTATCTGGGCCATCGGTTCGGGGCGTCAGGGGTGGAGAAACCCATTAGGCGCTGGCTTCACCTCGTGGGACAGGCGCCGCTCAAACCGGATCAACGGGTCGAAGTCCTCAGAACGTTCCTCATATCTAAGCTGCTATACGGATTGCAAAACAACCGAGTAACATCGGCCGCCCTGAAAGACAGCGACCGGCTGATCAGGGCGGCAGTAAAACGGTATGCACATCTGCCAAAAACAACGGCAGACAATGTAATCCATGCTTGTATGAGGGACGGAGGACTTGGGATCGTTGCGCTGGCGAGATCGGTGCCCTACCAGCTCATGGGCCGGTACAAGAAGCTCTTGGAGCAGACTAAGGACCCACTTGTCAGTGAGGTCCTGCAGTCGGACAGGATCAGGTCCACCATGCGCAGGCTTGGTAACCTTTGCGGAGACACGCCGGCGTGTCAGATCTGGCGAGAGAGGATTGCCAGCGGCCCCACAACAGGAGGAATGCTCGGCTGACGTGGCGAGTAGAGGTTGGCTACGCGGCCGACCATCTGGTTGGTCCGACCGTGACTGGGTGCGCGCCGTGCAGCTCAGGACTGGGAACCTGCCCACCGCGGGTTGGCCGTGGAAGGAGCCGGAACAACGGCTCTGCCGTGGCGGTTGTGGGGTTGTTGAGACGTTGTGCCACGTGTTGCAGAAGTGCGACCGTGTGCATAACGGCCGGATCGCGAGGCACAACGAGATCGTGGGGAAATATGCAAATATGCAATGAGGTGGGAACTAGTTTTTTGCTTGCTTATTTGTTACCACTATTTTTGGTATCCCTTTTATGTATCTTATTGCTATATCACCTTCACCACTGTTTCTTCGGGTCTGCAGCTCTTCACGACATTTTTTGTATTGTTGTCTTTGCGTTATTGTTAGGTCTGCATTAAAAAACATATTTCCATTAAGTTTTCTCTTATTTTTTAGGCAGTTGGTAGCAATACTGGGGCTTGCAAAAACAACCTTCATTGGGCGAGGTTTTCCTGAGTTATCTTTTCTTCCCAGCCTTATTACCTTGTAATCTCCGCCATCGCCCGTAAGCTGTTGCAGAATACCATCTACTTGGCTTCGGTCAAAAGCCACTCGGGCAGCTGTTTCCTCGAACGAGCCCTCATTCACATTATAAATAATAACATTGTTAGCTCTAGAGGCACGATCTTGAATTTCACTAAATATGTCTGATTCTCCCATACTCGTTAACTTAGAAACTTCCTGTGAAGATTCCAATTGCACCCCCTCATGTTTAATTTTTTCAATGTCTGTCTCAAACTTTAGAATTTTTGCCTCTAGTTGCATAATTTTGCTAGAAACATCCGACTTAAAATCTCTGAACTTCTCCAGGAATGTGCCCATATTATCCTTCTGGTCCTTAGTTAACGCCCTGAACATATGTAGCATGACCATTAGTACATCTTTATTTTCAATAGTTCTTTTCTTCAAAAGATCGCCCATTTGCTGCTCAATGTCGATATTAGTCCCAGACGCAAGTGACGTTACTGGTTGTGGCTGTTGTTTTAGACTCACTTGTTTTTTTGGGGTCACACTTGTGGGAAAGATGCCAATGCTACGTCGGCCGCCCACTTCAGGTTGTTTACAGCTGGTACATGTCCAAAGATTTTGTTTGGACTTTTTGACATTGGAGTAAATTACATTCAATTCCTTATTAGATAAAGAAGAACAACCTCTATGGTACCAGGTTCGACATTGACTACACTCAATGGACCATCCAGACTCTTTAATTTCAGCTTCACAAACACTACAGTAAAATTTCGACATATTCTTTCTTGTTCGTCTAAGAATTTAATATATTTATTGCACTAATTTGTCCTTCTGATGCCGATATAATCCCATCTATAAATTCCTCAGTCACTCACCTTACATTCCAGAAGAAAGTATCAAAACAATGAACTCGACAGTCATTCGCCGTCTAGTACCACAAAAAATATTGGGAACAATAGAAACAAAACTTCTTATATTTATTTCTTGGCCAGAAGAGATAAGAGTTTGATGTTTC
Source organism: Pissodes strobi (assembly GCA_016904865.1). Taxonomy (NCBI): domain Eukaryota; kingdom Metazoa; phylum Arthropoda; class Insecta; order Coleoptera; family Curculionidae; genus Pissodes; species Pissodes strobi. The sequence goes on along the minus strand of JAEQML010077706.1, from coordinate 2,702 downwards.
AATAAATTCCTTTAAAGGTTTTCACTCTTCTTACAAATAATTATGGGTTTAATAGTCTTGAAAAATTTACCACCAAAAAGTATACAAAGTTACACACAAAACGATACCTTACACATAAATATAATTCTTTTTTTGACTTGCTTAAAATTCAATTTAATCAGAACCGATCCACTATTGGACTTTTTCGTAGCTGTATCTTGGCGGACTAGAGTACTGTTAACTCTTGAGGCATGGCCCTCCGCTGGCTTCGGTCGCTCCGGGGCGCAACCAAACAAAACTAACTCAAACCCAAGTTTACAAAAAGAAACAAACATAACCTTAAAAAACTAAAGAAAACATGGTTTGCTCCTGACGGGAACTGAACGCGGGTCATCCGTATCGCAACACAGAATCTGACCACTATACTAACTAGACCTGCTGGAATAAACTAACTGGGCCATAGATAAAGTGAAAGTGACGTTAATCCACCAATCAGAAGCGGCTATTATAGCATAGTGCCGTAGGACTGTAAAGGATCTTAAAACGATAAACGTACCAATATAACATTCGAGAGCTTTAAATAGTTCATCAAGATTGACTACATTTTTAATTAATTGAACTTTTTGGTTCATTCGGAACGTCATTGTCCTATGATGATGGTTCTGGTCTTAAAGGTCGCAACTGATGATTGTGGCGACTAAATGATCTACAATAATTATTAAATCTTCTCTCATTCATCCATACAACATATTTTGGAAAATATCAATCGGCATTAATTACACTGATTTATGTATTAGTTGCAAAATGCCTTTTTGAAGACCCTAAACTATGGGTGGTTTATATAGATAATATTTGCGTTCTTTTAAAGTCCTGTGAACGTTCGCAGTTACCTGTCAGTTACACTGCGGGAAGAGGATGGATTTTCGATATTAGCATCACGATGTTCATTGTTCTTAGCGTAGTTTTTGGGTCGTGGTTTATTTCTTTTACTCAGATACCGGATGGTGCAAGACTTTTGAAAGCGATCATTGTCGAATTATATTCTGGTAATAAAAATATGCTGGCTATACCTTCTTATTCATCAAAAATAGATAATTGAAGAATTTCAATTGTTTCTACTAAAATCACTATAAATCCATTTTGCTTTTTTGATTAATGCAAAAAATTAATAATTATGATAAACACATTTTGTAGCAATAGAATAATATGACTGCTTAAAAATTTGTCTGTACTTTTTTCGCGACCTTTAAAGGTAATTTCAAATAATTTTTTACTATTGTGTCACTTAAAATATTGTAAAATACACTGTATGTAGGTTTTCAGGAACCCACCCCCATATCTTAGCAACAATAGAGGTCATTCATTTAGGTTCAGATGTCAAAATAAATTTCGTTGACATTACAGTTCAATTGGTGCGGTACGGGTGAAAATTGAATATATCGCATGTGACCGAGAATTATTATTTCTAGATAATATCTTGATAAAAGTTCTCAAGGAAAGCATTATTTTCGGTTAAATTTAACCAAATTATTTCCCATTTATTCAGAAGTTTAATTGATCTTTCACTGAAGAAAAAGAAAGCGCCACTTTAGGATCAAAGTGAGAGAAAGTTATTTTCTTTCGATTTTACAGTTTGAGTTACGTGATTTTTGGGGATGCACAATTCAACACATTATTTTGTAAAAGTCGGCCTAATAGAACTAAACAAAATAAGGTAGGGTGAGTTTCTGAAAAATGCCTGGCACTGTATGTACTGTATATCATTTCTTTTATTATTTAAGAATAGTTTGTTCATCCTCGACTGTTTTTATCTTTAGAGTTTTTATCTCTTGTTTCAGCAGCAAATTTTTAAAATATATATCTGGACTGTGGAAAGCAGCGTTTTGCATAGGTTTGCTATTTCATACAATATTAGATACTAACCAGTAGATGCTTAATCGTTGGCTCACGAAAGTACAATTAGATTTGATATATTTAAAATACACACAATGGCACCAAATATTTTAAATATCAATGTAGGTCAGCATTTCCAAGTTAATCCTATTCAGAACGAAACAAATAATTAAATCATTGGACATAATACGCATAAATATTTGCTAAGCATTTTGACATTACGAACTTTAACTTACATTGCTCTTAACGTTGTGATAATTTATTATCGATTATTAATATCAGTATCTTGGAATTACTTAATAGTATTTTAAGGTATCTGTCACTACTAAACATTCATAATTAAAATATAGGACGGATGTTAAGTTACTTTTTAATTTCAGTTTTAATAAGAACGGTACTATTATCAAATATTATACAATTTTAAACTAATCTACATTTGAACGATCGCAAAATTCTATACGTTTTGTTTTTATTGTGGTCTAGTTGATCTTATTGTAGGTGAGATCAGCTTTGCGAATCTTTATTTTAAGATGAAATATTTTTATATTATGGTCTTCATAATATTATACGAAAAAATAAAATAAAATCCCTAAACTGGAGACGAGTAAAGCATTTTAAATTGTTGAAAATATCGTATCTGAGCCTTATGAGTAGCCGAGTTTTTCTAGAGTGAATATGTAGGAAAATTGGGCAATTTCGTGACTCAGGGCCCAGCCGAACAATATAAAAAGTCAAATTATAATACTGATACAATATTTTCAATTGTTCAGACATGGCAGCATCTATAATATGTATGTGACAGTGGAGTTTTGGTGCACACATTGATATCT
>JAEQML010077705.1:0-12761 GCA_016904865.1 Pissodes strobi | reverse complement strand
TTTTTTTTTGTTAGAGGACTCTATAAGTGTTTAGTCTGAACTACAATAATTAAACTTGAAATCTACAGTAGTCGATCTATAAATATACAGCTGACGGCTGGTAAATGCTTTAGCTTTTAGGTGTTGGAATTAAACGCGTCTGATGATAGAGGTATAGGCATTGTGAGAGGTCAGATTTTAACATTTGCTAGTACCAGAACCATTTTCAAAAGCGGGTTTAAATTGATTATTTTGGATGAAGCCGACGCTATGACCATGGATGCCCAGAATGCCTTAAGAAGAAGTAAGATTATTACTTTATTTATTTGATAGCGTTGCAACTTTTTCACTATTGGAATGTATTATTTTGAAATGCAATGGCACTTTGGTTTACACACCTAAGATGTTACAAAATACATAAAGATTCAATTTGTGTTGCATTTTGTATTATCATACTTATATTGAATGGAAAATTTGAAAAACTTTGTCAGATAGTTCATTTGTATTTGTGCCTTTTACTAAATAATTTTTGTTATAACTTTTAGTTATTGAAAAATACACTGAAAACATCAGATTTTGCATTATCTGTAATTATCTCAGCAAGATTATACCAGCTCTACAGTCTAGATGTACCAGATTTCGATTCGGACCATTGTCGCCAGATCAGATTCTACCTAGACTGAACTATGTTGTCGATGAAGAAAAGTAAGTCAAGAGTAGAGTGAGAAAACATCGATTTTAAAAGTACCTCTAATAGGGTATATAAGGTCAATTTGAAGATCTTAGTTTGTCTGCCTTGTTAGATAATCTAGAGATTTGTGATTCATTCATTGTTCAAACGTCTCGTACGAATTTTTGAAATATGCATACAATTATGCAAAGATTTGATAAAGTTTCAGAAAATGTTCAGGTTGTTTAGTATTTTTATGACAGATTTCAGTTATTTGCTTGAAAACTGGCAAAATGTGTCATTATGCAAAGTTCTCATGCAGATAATTTTCAGAATATTCATGGACGCTGGTATTGGTCAATTGGTCAAGTTTCTGATTGGGCGGTTAAGGAAATTTTTGTGATTCTTGCAGACCATTATTTAAACAGCAGGAAATTTTAACGCTTCCCTGTATCTTTATATTTGAAACTGTGTATCTAGTGTGTACGAAATATGGAGGCAATGCTGCGATTGAAATAGAAATATTTATTGGTAACGATACAAGTAATTTGCTTTTATGCGTCAATAACACAAATAATAAAAATCCAAAACAGGACAGCTAAATAAGAAATATATATAGTCTGTAAACCGAGCGTTGATCGTTACGTCATAAATCCTGACGTCAGATCAGTTTTGAAGCATGTCCTGAATTGATTCACAAGGGTCTTGGGAGGAGCATAACTTACGCTTCGCGCATGATCCATTTCGTGTCGGTAAAATAGACGGCTATTGTCGATCTCGAATGTGAGGTTAGATAGGACGCTGAATTCAAAACAATAACAAACAACATGTCATGCTCATGAACTCGTGATTCATAGATTTAATTTAAAGAAACTAACCGATAAACATGCCCTTTTTCACTCTGGTAAGATAATATTTGGATCTCCAATATGAATATTTTAATTTTATGCAATCTACTTTTTTTTAGGTGAAGAAAAAACGTCTTGTGTGGTTTGCAATAGGAACATAAATATTCTAGTGTTCTAGTAAAATTCCAGCAGAAATTCTCAGATATACAGGGGTCTTGTTATCTTGTGTGAATGAAAACATATCTAAAACCTGCGAAATTTCGAATAATAAGTGGAATTTTTGCTACAAGAAAAGTTATGTAATTATGCATGTGATATGTGGTTAATTGAAGAAACATTCAACTCAATTCAAAAGCAATGTACAGGGTGTCCGGTTATAAATGTAACCCCCCTTTAACTTTTTTATTTACCCTCGTATAAAAAAATGTTAAGTACAAAAGGTGTAAGGATCTTCATATAGTTTTCTGCGGTGTTACTAGAAAAACAATTGAACATCGAAATTCTACTGTGCAAATTAAATTAATGTTTTTTTTTTAAATGGGACACCCTGTATATTCTTCCGGATATCGGTAGAGCTCTTTAAGACGAGTTCAGTAATATAAGGTTTGTTGGGTCTAGCTATAATAGTTACCACGTAAATTGCAAGAATGTCGGGTATCTGATTATTACTGAGCCCCTCTCCTAAATTCTTTATTTGGTGAGCTAGAAAAAATGTTGTATACAAAAGTTGTAGGCTCCTTCAGAAACTTTTCTGCGGTGTTACTAGAAAAACAATTGAACATCAGAAAAGCTTCTGAAGGAAGAATTTTTTTCTAACTCACCAAATAAATAATTTAGGAGAGGGGCTCAGTAATAATCAGATACCCGACATTCTTGCAATTTACGTGATAACTATTATAGCTAGACCAAACAAACCTTATATTACTGAACTCGCCTTAAAGAGCTCTATCGATATACAGGAGGGTGTCCCATTAAAAAAAACATTAATTTAATCTGTACAGTAGAATTTCGATGTTCAATTGTTTTTCTAGTAACACCGCACAAAACTGTATGAAAATCCTTACAACTTTTCTATTTAACATTTTTTTATACGAGGGCAAATAAAAAAGTTAAAGGGGGGTTACATTTATAACCGGACACCCTGTACCTGTTCTCGACTCTTTTTACTTAGCACATGTTAATCTTGTATTTCCTCAGTACCATCAAGAATAAGAAGACCTTTGGCATCGATGAAATATATGTTCAAGTTCTTAAAAAATCTCCCTGATTGTGCTCTTAATAATAATAAATTAGTTTATTCCAAAATGTGTTACATTCCAAGAGAAATATATTTCACTTAAAAGAAATCGCGTCAGTCTTGACAACACCATTCAACAAAAGACAACTAATATTATCTTATTCCAATTTTACATAGTTTGGACATCATCCAGAAAATCGCCAAAAGTGTAGGGCTCCATTTCAATTAACAAACGCTTAACACTACCTTTAAATACCCTGAGGCTTTCTATTCTCTTAATTTCATTTGGCAACTTATTAAATAGTCGACGGCATGCGTAATATGGGCTTTTTTCAGTGAGTGTTAAACGATGCTGGATAATTTACATTTAAAGTTCTTGTATTGTAGTCATGACCATTAAGCAACTCAAAACTATCCCTATTTTTAAAGAAAAACATAAGTGATTCATAGACATATAAACCATAAACTGTCATTATGCCTTAACACTACCTGCCTTATCCTACAACTATCTCGAAATTTCGTTTTCTTAATGCACCTGAGAGTTCGTTTTTGAATAACAAACAGTTTTTGTATTTGACTACTGCAGCCCCAAAAGATAATTCCGTATCTCAAAATTGACTGAAAGTTTGCAAAGTACATTATCTTTTGGGACTTTTCACTCATATATCTTCCTATAATCCTTATTCCATAGCATACAGAGCTTAATTTTTTTGTTAAACTATTTATATGATCAGACCAATCCAAGAATTCATCTATTTCTACACCCAAAAATCGTACACTTCCTGCAATATTTACATCTTGGCTATGAAGCTCCAAAGTATCAGGTCTATGTGCCCTACATAACTTAGTCCTAAATACATATAATTATATTAGTTTTGTCCTTGTTTAAAACAAGTCTGTTTTGCCCGAACCAGTCATTAGCCCTGACAAAAACACTCAAGGCTCTTTCTTTAATATCGTCAATATTTTTTCCTCCAACAATCAGATTTGTGTCATCGGCATAACATGTAATGCATTCCCTTTGCCCTTCCCCAATTAGATATATGTCATTTATATAAATAATGAACAAAATAGGACCCGTAATGCTGCCCTGGGCAATTCCCAAGTCACAGGTTTTAGTGTCCGATAGACAAGTTATTCCATTACTTGATATTTTTACTATCTGTTTGCGGTTTAGTAAGTAGGATTTAAAAAGGTCTAGGTCATGTCTCCTAATGCCATAAAGCTCTAACTTTTTCAGCAACAACTGTATCAATGCAATCATATGCCTTAGACAGATCCAAACATATCCCGAGTGCCATTTCATTATTTTCTAGGTGTCTTGAAAACATGTATATTGCAGTTTCAGTTGATTTTCCAGCTGTGTACCCATGCTGATGGCTATTAAATAACTCGCATTTATTAAAAAAGTGAACTATCCTATTGCAAATTGCTAATTCAAACAGTTTTGAAAAACCGGACAGGAGACTTATAGGTCTGTAATTCTCAAAGAGGTCGGGATCCCCCTTTTTATGTAGGAGGTTTTATCAAAGCTAGCTTTAACTGGTCTGGAAAAACACCTCGATTGAAACATTCGTTGATTAAAAATACCAACACATCCTTAATACAAGGCACTGACAACTTTATGATACTGGTTGGTATTACGCCAACCCCACTACTGTGTTTGTTTTTAATTTTTTCTGCAAGTTCACATATTTCACTTGTAGGCACTGGGTACAAATACATTGACTGGATATTTGGCAAGATATCACACTGAAAAGGCATACTCTCTAATTTTTTGAATGTATCAGGAACAACTGATAGAAGGTAATCATTGTATTCATTTGCAATTTCATGTGGGTTCCCTTCCATTTCATTTCGCTTCGAGCTGTCATTTTTTCCTAGAATATCCTTGCAAACACTCCACATACATTTCATTTTGTTATCCGACAATCGTACTTTGTTTTCATACGTTCGGATCTCACCGTTTTTAAAAGAGGGTCGTATTCTTTTTTGACTCATATATTCCGACTTTGCACGCCTGTCATATCTAGATAACAGTAATAAACTAATAAAGCAGTAAGTCTATTTTTACAATTTTTAACCCTGTCGTCATCTTTATATTTGTTCCTTTTTTATTGGGAGAAACTAGTTTTAAAGGAAAGCTATGAAAGAACAATTGAGTGTATGTATTTACAAAGATATTCAATTTTTTTATTCACATCATCATTTTCAGTTGCATACACTTCCATCCAATTTTGGTCTTTCAAACAATTTAAAAACGTCTGCTTATTTTCACCGAATATGAACCTCTTGTATTGTGGTATGTTTATGTCAAGTCCATGCAACCTAAATGTGAGCTTTTGAGCGGTATGATCTGAGATGAATGCATCTATTACTAAACTATTTACAATATCTAAATTTACAAAAATATTATCAATATAGCTAGCCGTATTTAAAGTTATCCGTGTGTTTTCAAAAATGGTAGGACTTATGTTAAACGAAGACATTAATGACAATAGATTAGTCCGATTCTCATTTGGCGTTACCATTTCAACATTAATATCCCCAGCTATTACAATTTTTTTATTTTCAGTAAAAATGCTAGACAAAATCCTTTCAATACATGACAGGAAAATGTTCATGTTGCCTGAGGGAGATCTATATACTGAGAGTAATATGAGCCCTTTTTTTAACTTCACATTCCACCGCTGACCATTTAAAATCATTTATCACTGATAATTGTGAGATGTTTTTTCTTGTCTTAAATCCAATACATTTGTGTATATACACAGCACTACCACCATGTTTCTTATGTCCTTGGCAAAAGGCACTTGCTAGAACAAAATTGTCCAGAGCCAACAGTTTTAGTTCGTCATTTGATTTCCAGTGTTCTGTTATACATAGTATGACACAGCTTGCGTGATTTTTTGTTAAATTGTTCACACTATCCACTGAGTTTCCCAATAATTGTACATTTTGATGAAGTATGCTGTATGTCTCACTTTCACTGCACCTGGTTGTTCCAGCTTCCTATTTACTTTCTAATTCCAAGATGTTTTCCTCGGTATTTTCTATAAAAAATCATAGTTTATAGTATTTTTATATCTAGCCAGTCTTCTATTATACACGGGGCAAGCTCTGTCCCCTGCTGAGTGACTGATCTCATTTAGCTGTAGCTTTATGCAATTCGGACGCTTGACAACTTCCTGTTTACAACTTTCCGCCTGATGTTCTTCCCCGCATTTGAAACAGCATTCTTTTTCGGAACAGAACTTAGCAACATGTCCAAAACCACAACACTTATAACACATCGCCAAGTTGAAGTATTCCTGAACATACATAGTTACTAAGTCGAAAAATACCTTACCCCTTTTCAGAAACCATTTTGCAATTGCAGGTTGTGCTTGCAAAATCCAATTTTCTGGTAAATGTCTCATTTGATACGGGCACCTTTCCATCTTGCCTAAAGATTGTAGTGGTTAAATCTGTATTCAAGGGAGATGAAACGGATGATCCAACACACTTTCGTCCAATTTCATTTTTACCCTCGCTGTCTAAGATCCTCGATCGTTTGTCAAAAGAGGAATGATGGCGTTTTGAGCGCACCTCAGTTTTGTTTTCGGAAAGTACCGGCATGCATAATGTAGTGTTTTATTTTCTGGAGAGACTGTATACAGTTACGTTGGGGTTTGGAACCTTCGGCAACATGCACTAAAACACAGTTTTATCCACAATACCGAAACAGAATTTTTGCACTCGACGCGCGTTTCGCTAACCAAGTTAGCATCATCAGGAGATCATTAAAACTAAAAATCTACCTGATACATATCTTTTGATTTATAAAAATGCGTCCTACTTCCGTAGAGTTTCCCCAAAAGACAACTCGATAGCTGATCCTGGCCTGTACGTATGCAAAGTATGAGACAAGTGCAGTGCTTGTCACCAGGCTTCTCGATAGTGTTTTTAAAGCGAAGCTGTATTTAGCCATACTTGAAGAGAGGATTTCAATATGTTTTTTCCAATCTAGTCTGTGGTCTGTAGTAAGACCAAGTAAAATTACAGTGTCCTCTGTTGCTACCATGGTTTCTTCATACGTTAAATTTATGTCTGAAGTTCCTCCCCTATAAAACTGAATTAGCTGAGTCTTATTTATGTTTAATGATAAGTTATTTGGAGAGAACCAAGAATCATGGTCGGAAAGCGCCGCGCCCATCTCATTCATGCAAAGAGGCACCGTGTCACTGCTGACAACCAAGGAAGTGTCATCTGCATACATAACTACATTTTTGCTAATAACATTTGTAATTTCGTTTGTGTAGAGAATGTATAGAAGTGGTCCCAGGATTGATCCCTGTGGTACACCCCTCTCCACCTTCTCGTAGTATGATTTTATAATCTCACCACTCTCTTCTCTCTTAAAAATACACTGTCTCCTATTTGATAGGTAAGACTTCAATAGCCACAGCGACACTCCCCTCACGCCCTACAACTGAAACTTTTCAGCAAGTACCTCATGGTCAACACTGTCAAAGGCCCTCGAAGGTCAAGACACAACAAAAACGTTTGCTTATTTTTGTTTGAAGTCAATCATAGAAATTAATACTTGATATACTGCTCTCACTGTGCTATTTCCCCTTCGAAAGCCATTTTGACAGTCCACCAAAATCTCATTCCCCTCCAGAAACATAACAAGCCTATCATACATAATCTCCTCAAAGATTTTGTTTATATTTGATAATAATGATACAGGTCTATAATTTTCAGGTTCGCTATCATCCCCTTTCTTATAGACTGCTTTAATATGTGCTGTTTTGAGCATGTCTGGATAGACACCCGTACAGAAGGCTAGGTTTATTATATATTATGCTAATGGTTTAGATATTAACTGCAATATCTTTTAACAAAAATACTGGAAACTCGTCCTCACCACAGGATTTTTTATTTGCAAGTTCTTTTATGATTTTAATTACTTCATTTTCGTTTGTTAAATTAAAAGAGAACTCCCTATCACAGGTTGTAATTTTAGAATAATCAATATTATCTTGCAGTTTTAAATTAGGGCATGCTTCAAGAAAGTATTTATTGACCATATTTAACATATCCTTGGTAGATGTCGAGTGGTCTTCCGGTTTAATGTTTTTGAGGGTGGATGACTGAATTTTTTGTTTTTATTTGTTATTTTATTTATCAGCGACCAAGTGGCTTTGGATTTGTTTTCCGAATTTTTTATAAAATTTTGATCTGATATCTGTAACATCCCTCTCAATTTCACCCCTAAACATTTGCCTATGTAAGAAATTTTTTGTTTTACAAGATGTGTTAATGCCTTCTGTTATCCAACTTTTATTATTTTTGGTTAGTTTTACGTTCTTTCTTGGAAATATTTCCTTAAGTAAGCTAGTTAATGTGCAAGAAAGGAGTTGATAGGTTGAATTTACCTCCGCACTCTGCTCAATTATGCTTCAGTCAACATTTCTCACCTTTTGTTCTTTGAAAAAATACGTTTTACCACCTGTCTGGATTGTTTTATGATGATGTTGTTATTTATACTCAAGAACTGAGCAAAATGATCTGACAGTGCCAGGTCAGCCACGGAGCTCTCCCCCAAGTCCTGAAAATCTACAAAAATATTGTCTAAAAGAGTGCTTGTTTTTTTTAGTTACTCTTGTAGTTTCAAAGATTGCATATTATGACTAGCCATAGTATCTAAAAACCTACCAGTATTATTTGTGTTTTCCATTAAATTACAATTAAAATACCTACTACAATTTTATTATATATTTCATACCTCTCACCAGCAAGACACAATATCTCCTCCAATGGATCAATAAAAGTATTAAAATCTGCAAGATTTGTCCTATATATACATAAAATTATGTTTTTTTTATTAAGGTTTATTGTTTTTACACTCAATCTCTCCTTGAATACTAATTTTTTCTATGATTTCCATCTTTTCAGTCTACCTATTCCGCTGCATATATACAGGAGCCACCATGTGCCATTGTTTTTCTCGAGTAGCATGATCGTATTTCGTAGCCTTCAATTTTTATAAATTCCTCTTCCATTTCTTGTAACAAGTGCTCTGTGAAGCATATGAAAGTGGTTTTTTTGTCCATATTTGCTAAGTTTATTTCAATGTCTAGAATCTTATTTCTAATACATTGTATGTTTTGATGCATAACAACGATTTCTTCGTTTCTGTCATAATTTGTGAAGCGGGCTTGGGTTTCTTCATTTTCGTTATAAATAGATTCTTCGAAATGGACATATAGTTAACTTAAATGTCAGAGGAGGTAGTTTGGTCCAAATAGATCCTAAATTTAGAATGCGCAAAGGAAATCCGCCGGCAATTAATAACGTTCTTAATGAAGCCACCCATTTTGCAGTTCCGTTTTTAGATGATTATCTACATCTTTTTCTGTGCTATATTCACCCAACTGCCCTAATTGATGAAACAATTTTCACAAAAGCAGCCTTATACAAATACTCCATCATTGTGGGAGACTTCAACGTTAATAAGGCAAAACTAAAACAAATTAAGACTTTTTTGGATAACTCAACTTTTAAGAAGGCAGTTACACCACCTACATTCATAATGAGCAATAATCCTGATTCAACCCCTGATCTGATTTTATACACGGAAAATTTGGATAATAACATTATAAGTATCCAGACTGTTACAGACATTGGATCGGATCACCTGGGTTTTGAAATAGTAATAGATCTCAAAAAAACAATTTTAGACGAACAACTTTACAAGATTAATACCAATAAGTGCAACACAACAAATTTGAACCAAAAACTTAGTGCATTTTTACTGAAAAACAGAAACACATCAATTTCAGAAACATTTATTGAAGATTTTAATGATATGCTATCAAAAACAGTTCTAGAAGAGTCACCAAAAACAAAAATTACACATTACATCTACGAATTACCCCCTTATATTATAAGACTTATAAAAACAAAAAGAAAAATGTACAGAGAATATTTAGAAAATAAAAATCCACAATTTAAGAGGCATCTAAATGAGTTTAATAAGAACATCCAGAATATGATTAAACAGTATCGAGAAAGCAAATGGATTGCAACCTGCAATGACATAAATCAACAGGACGGAAAAAACTACTGGCACCAGATAAATAGAGTAACTAAATACAAACCACGAACTACGATACCCACATTAAAAGTTAATGGACAAGACATAACGGATGACAAGAAAAAAGCTGATGTTTTTGCAGATTATTTTCGCCAAGCTTATACCTTTGACGATGACCAACAATATAGTGAAGAAAACCTTCTAAGCGTGACAAGGTGGGCCGAGTTGTTTTTCGAAACTAGAAGAGAAAAAGAAGTCGAAGAAATAGATGAAGCCACATATTTTAGAATAATTAGCTTAGGTAAATCAACATCTCCAGGGTATGACTATGTCACAAAAAGAATATTAAGATCTCTTGAACATAATACCCACCTGAAAATTATAGAAATATTTAACTTTTGTCTTAAGCAACAAATATTTCCATCAATCTGGAAAAAGGGACAAATAATAACTATCCCCAAACCCAACTCAGACCATTCCCAAGTAAATAATTTTCGACCAATTACACTTTTACCAGTGCTCGGCAAGACCTTGGAAATCATTATAAAAGAACGACTACAACAACATTTAGGAGAATACATTCCAATATATCAGTTTGGATTCAAACAAAGACGTTCCACCACACTACCAATTTCAATTCTGGCGTCAAATGTTCAAACAGCAAAGCTTGCAGGTCATCGAAGTGCCGCGGTTTTTTTGGACATAAACAAAGCGTTCGACAGTGTATGGCACTCTGGATTGCTTCTTAAACTTTGGAAACTTGATTGTCCACACTACCTGATAGTATTAATTAATAACTACCTACAAGAACGACAACTTCAAATAAAGATCCATAAAAACTTGTCGGGATGTTTTATGCCTTATCAGGGGGTACCTCAGGGCTCCCCGCTATCCCCCCTTCTCTATAATATTTACTGCCATGACATATACAACTATTTCCAAGATGACTCTAAGTTTTTTGATCCCAAATCATATATCCTCCAATTTGCTGACGACACTGCTCTTGTTACTCACAATTCAAACATCACATCCACGTTAAATTCCCTGCAGCTTCTAATGGATAAAACTATGACCTGGTTTAACCATATATTTAATACTACTATATCGTGAGTCGAGCCAAAATTTGTCCGAAATCAAAACGAGATAGAATGATCGATGTGTACTTTCAGCGTTGAGCGCAAGTCAATTATCTCAACCAATAAGCGTTGCCCCTTCGATTATCGATCGCCTCCACGTGTGCGTGGTCGTATAGAGTGCCGATTTGTCAGCTCGTTTGCCGTTTTGTTGTTTGTTGCCGTTTACCATATATTTAATAAATATATGCCGTTTACAGTATTAAAGTCATTGTGAGTCGTCCATTTTGGTGTTTACTGTTTGCTTTGTACTTTACTCAAATCGCTATACTTACTTTGTTTATTGTTATTTCGAAGTTTTTGTTGTTTGTTGCCGTTTACAGTCGTTCATTGTGGTGTTTACTGTTTGCTTTGTACTTTACTCAAATGCCCATACTGACTTTGTTTATTGTTATTTCAAACTTGGACAATTTGTCGGTGTGAACTTGTAGTGAAGATGCCAATCATAGAATACAATTATGTAAATTAATTATGGATTTGTACATAAATGTGAGATTTTTCCATGAAGCCAAACAAATGTCGTCTAAAGAAGAATACCTATATAAGACAAAAATACACTATTTTATTTAAGGGGCAATAAAATTAGAAGTGTGATAATATCATGTTTTATTTACCTCTTAACCCAAAAATATATAAATGAATATCTGCAGTTACATCCTGTTTGAAAACTAAGGTTCATATTGTTTTGTAATCATATGTTGTTTTTCAATTATTTCTATTCACCACAAACATCTATTCATTTTTGGAATATCATTAATGTTATACGACAAATAAATTTCCTAAATTATATTGTTAACATAAATACTAATTTATAATGAGGGCGTTTCACACTGACTTGGATTTCAAAACGTACATACCATATTTATGATTTTATTGATTTTAATATGTGAAATATACTATTTGCCTCGCTAGCTCATGCGCAAATTAACCAAAGTACACATCAAGCAAGTGCAATGAGTGCAACAAGTACATCCTCGGCGAACTGCAGTTCCATAGTAAACAAGCTTGACACACGATATAGGAGTATTAAATATATGGGTTTAACCAATGGCGATTGAGACCTAACCCCATAAAATCCCAGTTCTTAATTTTCAACCACCACATTAAACCAAATTCTCCACCCATTATTATCAATAATCATGCCATAAAACCACAGCCATCAGCCAAATATTTGGTAATCAATATCGACCAAAAACTTAATTTTAACTACCACACAAGAACAATCAAAACCAAATGCGTAACAAGAGGAAAACACTTTCGAAGTCTTACCTATAAACAACAGGGAATATCACTGAAAACTGCAGCCCATATATACCAGTCAATATGTCGACCCATTCTAGAATACTGCCATCCTATCTACTTAAACTGTCGACCACCAGCAATTAAACATCTAAAAGTAGCCGAAACAGCAACTCTACGGACCATTACCAAGATGCGTCACCCACAAAATCCGTTATATAATCCATCTAACCAACTACTCTACGAGTTGACAAAAGTAGAACCAATAACAACCAGCCTTAGAGACTTGAGTACCAAATTTGCCAGCCAAGAATCTAATATACAGGTTCTGCATGCACTATGCAACAAAGAAATACCTCCAAACAGAAGAAGAGTCTATCCAGAAACATCATTATATCAATCCATCATACATCTGCAACAGTAAATCATCACATATTACACAACCAAAACTCAAAATATCCAATCCTGTAAATAGTTATATAATATGTTTATTTATGTAAATATGTTCTATATTGTTGTGGAGGATTCATTCTTACCCTGGAATTGATTGCCTTTGGCTCCACAAATGATTGAA
>JAEQML010077704.1:0-12762 GCA_016904865.1 Pissodes strobi | reverse complement strand
GATCGGTTAGTATACAGGGTGTGAAAACAGGACAAGTTACCGTTTTTGGCATTTTTGTCCGTGTAAACACGGACTAACTTTTTTTTTTCGATGTCAATTTATAAGTAGAGGTGAAAGTATGTTAGC
This sequence comes from Pissodes strobi, assembly GCA_016904865.1. Taxonomy (NCBI): domain Eukaryota; kingdom Metazoa; phylum Arthropoda; class Insecta; order Coleoptera; family Curculionidae; genus Pissodes; species Pissodes strobi. The sequence continues at coordinate 12,636 of JAEQML010077704.1, read as the reverse complement.
ATTTTTTGTTGACAACATGGTTACCATAGCAACCAATTAATAATATGTATATCACTAATAAAAGATATAGTATGGTACTTAGTATTGTTTATGAAGCCTAATTTGATACTAAACAATTGGTTGCTATGGTAACCAAAAAAAGTAAAAAATCGTCACAATTCGTCAATCGTACGACTTAGAGATTTGATATTTGGTGTTTAGGTAAAGATTAAAAAAAATTAACGATTGACGTTGCCAAGTCGGTTACCAAGGCAACCAGTTAGAAATTTATCACGGTAAAATTAGACTAGCGATTGGTAACTTTAATTATAAGGGCTTTCTAATTATAGGCCACGGTACGGATAGGAGCGTGGCAATAACGTGTGACCGAAGGTCACACAAACGAGGCCTGAAGGGCCTCGTGCGTGCCGCAGGCACGAGTGGCCACGCCACTTGTGTTATTATGGCTGCTCTGACTTTTTTACAGAAATTCCCTTAATACGCATTATTGTATGCCGATTAAAGGTTATTTTAACTTTCGTGTTAGTTTGTTTATTTAAACTTAAATTTGTTCATAAGGTATCGGAATCTTCAAATGACTAAAATAAATTGGAACTAACTGAAACTAACCGAAAGTTGATTGATCGACTAACCAAAACTAGCCAAAAGTAACCAAAAGCACCAAACCGGGCTAAAACGTATCGGACCAGATTACAAACATTAAAATAAGTTAAAACTAACCAAAACGAGCCAAATTTTAAGGACTAACCAAAACTAACCAAAAACATTAAATTTGATTAAAACATTTCGGAACCGATTCAAACGAATAATATAAATTGAAACTAGCTAAAAGTAACCGAAAGTTGATTGAATTGAACCAAAACTAACCAAATGCAAATAAAAGCACCAAAACGGGCTAAAATGTATCGAAACAGATTCAAAATATTAAAGTAAGTTAAAACTAACCCAAACTAACCGAATATTGGCGACTACCCTAAACTAACCAAAAACATTAAAATTGGTTATAACGTATCGGAACTGGTTCAAATGACTAACATAATTTAAAATTAACTGAAATCAACCGAAAATTTATTGAACGACTAACCAAAAGTATCCAAAAGCACCAAAAAGGGCTAAAACGTATCGGCACAGATTAAAAATATTAGATTAAGTTGAGTTTAACCGAAGTCAGGCGACTAACTTAAATTGACCACAAACATTTAAACTGTTTATAACGTATCGCAACCGGTTCAAATGACGAAAATAAATTGGAACTGAAAGTAACCGCAAGTGATTGAATGACTAACCAAAACTAACCAAAAAAACTAAAATTGGTAATGGAGCCGGTTCATATGACTAAAATAAATTAAAACTAACTGAAATTAACCGAAAGTTGGTTAAACGAATAACCAAAAGGAAACAAAAGCAACAAAAAAGGCTAATTTTCAGTTAGTTTTAATTTATTTTAGTCATGTGAACCAGTTCCGATACGTTATACCCAATTTTACTGTTTTTGGTTAGTCACCAAAATTCGGTTAATTTGTATTAGTTTGAACTTACTTCAATATTTTTAATCTATTTCGATACGTTTTAGCCCGTTTTGGTGCTTTTGGTTAGTTAGTCGTTCAATCAACTTTCGGTAAAGTTCAGTTAGTTTTATTATATTTTAGTCATTTGAACCGGTTCCGGTACATTATAAGCAATTTTAATGTGTTTGGTTAGTTTTGGTTAGTCGCCAAAATTCGGTTAATTTAGGTTAGTTTTAACTTAACATTTGTAATGTGTTCTGATAAGTTTTAGCCCGTTTTGGTGCTTTTAGTTACCTTTGGTTAGTTTTGGTTAGTCATTCAATCAACTTTCGGTTACTTTCAGTTAGTTCCAAATTATTTTAGTCACTTGAACCGGTTCCGATACGTTATAATCAAATTTAATGATTGTCGTTTGTTTTCGTTAGTCGCCAAAATTCGGTTCGTTTTGGTTAATTTTAACTTACTTTAATTTTTGTAACCCGTTCCGATAGGTTTTAGCCCGTTTTGGCGCTTATGGTTAGTTTTGGTTAGTGGTCCAATCAACTTTCGGTTAGTTTCAGTTAGTTCCAATTTTTTTAGTTATTAATTGCCTAAATGCTTTAGTTAGACACGTTATAATCAAATTTAATGTTTTCGGTTAGTTTTGGTTAGTCGCCAAAATTCGGTTCGTTTTGATTAGTTTTAACTTACTTCAATTTTTGTAACCTGTTCCGATACGTTTTAGCACGTTTTGGTGCTTTTGGTTAGTTTTGGTTAGTCGTTTAATAAACTTTCGGTTAGTTTCAGTTAGTTCAAATTTATTTTAGTCACTTGAACCGATTCCGATACGTTATAATCAAATTTAGGTTTAAATAAACAAACTAGCACGATCTCTCACGCGTATGACGTCATGAATGTGGCAAATGTAGCATGCACTTGTTATCTTATGCTCGTAGAAAAATACTGTTCCTAACACTTATGCACAGTGCCTTTCCCGCACTTAAAACATATCCGAACTCCGCTACGCATTGTTCATCTACTTCTTTTTGATTGCGGAAAAATATCACTTTCCGCACTTGTTATGAAAACAACCACTCATAAGAATGGGAAGAAGAGCGTAGTAAACTTGACTAAAATGTGCTTTATATCAAACGCGTGTTGAAACATTTTTCAGCACTGAACAGACGACCGATGCGATGGTGCCAATTTGATAGCATGTTTGATTTGACACTTTGACAGACGAGACGTTAAGAATAGCATTGTGATATTCATAAGGCCAAGCTCTGCATTTGCACATACCTGTGTGGAGTAAAACATGTATTATTCAGAGCTGAAATAATTAATAAAAGGTTTCGTGTATCGCCATAAATTTTGGATAGGTATTAAACAGCACAGGCAGTGAAATCTTACCCATTCGGCTCGGCATGAATTATCCATTCATTAATATTAATTAAACTGCCCTACGTCGTTTCAGCCCTTACGTGAAATGCATCTGAAATTAATCTCCATTATACTTATCTCACAGTTAATTTACTTTATTTGGTCTATAACATGCATGTGTATTGACACTTATACAACCGAAAAACAATAGTTAAACTCACACAAGACACATTTACCATTAATGTGTGCATTTATTAGTGCCTCAGGGCGCAATACTTTCACCAACTCGGTTCCTCATCTATATTAAGGACCTGCTGACTGAAACCAATAATCCTGTTTAGATTTTTGCAGGTGACAGTACTCTTGTCTCCCAATTTAGATCAGAAAAACCTTTATCAGCGACTGAGACATTTCCCTGCAGACAGGAGCAGATTACTAACCCAAACTAATGAATTTGGTCCAATTTAAATGTGAACGCATTTTTTTGCGTGCATACACTGTAGGAGAACGCATCGAATTTTTCATTCCGAAGTGAGCACCCAGAGTTTTTGTTTCTAATCGAGAGTTTAGTCTTATCATGTGCTTATTTATTTCCTCCCATATGTTATTTCCACGTTGCAAACTCCAATACTGGGAGTGTTTTAAATTATATATTTTTTCGTAGTTCTGTACGAAAGTTATGAGCACTTCGCCTTCCATGATTTACTTGCAACTTGCAACATAAAAAAACAACCTAAATCGACATAATAAATAAACAACAAAACCAACAACCATCGCAAACGGGCCTCACTAGACGGAATCGACATCATCAGCAAGAAGCGCGTGAGCCGAAAAAATATCCCTTGCTCACCACCCGAACCGCAGTTGCGGCAATTCGACTCTTGCGGCTCCGGGTGATCTGCGAACCTTCGTTCAACACAGCGTTATAATTTTGTTTTGGCTCGTTCGGCTCCAGCCACTCTGAGCTTTTTTTTATGGTAGTGCACACCCACTAAAGGGAAATGCTATGGCGCTCGACGAGCGGTGTGTGTGCGAAGATGTTGATTGACACGGCTCTTAAGTAGTTGTAGGCTGTAATTAGGGGGAAATAGATGTTCCGGGAGTGAGTTCCACACTGATGCAGTGCGCCAGACAAAGGAGTTCTTGTAAAGCGATCTTCTAGGCGTTTCCAGTTGTACGACGAACTGGTGCGCTCCTGCCGTCTGTTGTGACTGTCTGACAAGCGTTGTCAGGGGCGGGATGAGGTGGGCCAAATCCTCTGGAAACATCTACCGTGAAAGTATCTGTAAAACAGTGACATCTCGGCCACATTTCTGCGGTGTTCGCCGACAAGACAAGACGCACAGCTCTCTTCTGAATGGAATCCAGCAGCTTTAGGGTGTGCTTTGGTGCGGCTCCCCAGATATGTGAGCAATATTCTAAGCACGGTCTTATTTGCGCTTTGTAGAGCAAGAGCAACTGCTGGGGTGTATACAGTTTTTGTTGCGAAATAGCACACCAAGCTTTTGGGAGGCTGATTTTGCGATATTAGCAACGTGGTCATGCCAAGACATATTGTTGTTGACCGGGGCACCCAGCAGTCCGATTGACGAGGATGAAGGAATGGTCGATCCTGCCATAATAATGTCAGGGCCCGTATTCGCCCTCTTGATAAACGTGGCTGCTTGGGTCTTTGCTGCATTGAACTAGACCAGATTTCTGTCGCCCTAAGTTTGAACTTTATCTAGGTCTGAATTAAATGCTGTAATCTGCTCTGGTCTGCGGTAATACGTCTCTAGGGTACCGTCTAACTGTAAACAGGATTATTCCCTAATTATTACCTTAATGCTGCTAGAAACCCAAGGAGCCACCTTTACCATGAAAGTCAATACGGCGTGCTCTGACATCATTATTTGAGGATCGACCATCCCTTCAATCATCCTCGTCAATTATACTACTGGGTATCTCGGTCAACAGCAATATGCCCTGGCATGACCATGTTGCTAACATCGCATTACTCATTTGTTCCGATACGATATAGTCAATTTTACTAGATATGGTTAGTTTTGGTTAGTCGGCCAATCAACTTTCGGTTAGTTTCACTTAGTTACATACTTATACCATAGTATAGTTTGGGTGTGTTCGGTGTGCCATCAGAGGTATGAGAGGACTATATACTTTCTCTCTTTTTCGAGACGAAAATATAATAAACCGTCTTGTGACGCGGCCTTTAAAAATCACTCTCATGAAACCAAAGAAGTATTCACTTCAAAAAGTGTATGAAAACAGCTACATAGCCTTTTTGTAACATCTGCATTATTTGCCTGTGAAAAGTATCATGCTTTTAAATAAATAGTAAATATATGATTGTGTTTTCATTCTCTTAAATCTGTATCTGAGTTTTTTGATAAAAAATCAAAATACTTGTAGAAAAAGTGTTGCTTAAAATAAGTTATTGCTGAAGAATAGTAAATAAAACTAAGTTGGGGAGTTTTCAAAAATTGAAAAAGTAAAAAAAGTGTTTTTTTTATATTTTATATAACGTATTTAATCTTATTTTAGTAACAGAATAACACAAAAAATAAAATAAAAATATTCTGCAATTCGTGACAGATTATGGGCAGAGGTCATCAGGAAATGCAAAATAGGCAGACCTAGGGTATTGTAATCCCCTATCAAAATATTCTCTTACCAAACTCACTAACTACTATTAGCATAAAAAAACCTGACATTTCCAGTGTTTTAGGAAAAAAACGAAATTTCATATAAAAAGATGTATATGAAAAATTTGAGAAATTTAATTTTCTCTCTAAAAAAGGAGAAAAATGGCAATATAAAAAAATTTGGCTAGTAAACCAAACTTCTTTATTACGCCCTGTAAAAAAGATGTTTGAAAGCAAAGAAAATCTCAACAAAGGATTTATTTTTTTGTTAGATTCCGCAAACTGCACATCGATAGCTATTCGTTTGTAAAATATTTGACAACAAAATTAACCCCAGATTCAGCAGATTAGTATTCTGCTTAGAAACCTGCAGTCTATGCTCTGTGTAGCAAGTTTTAGCAAAACTTCAATATTTCTCTATGCCTCATTGTTTTTATTGGATACTCTATAGCTTAATTTTAGTATCCTATAACTAGTTCTCTAAACAAAGAATGGTCACGGAAAGTAGGATAATTATCCTACTTTCCGTGATCATTCTTTGTTTAGAGAACTAGTTATAGGATACTAAAATTAAGCTATAGAGTATCCAATAAAAACAATGTTTAAGTGATAACAAACTCCTTCTTTCCTAATTTATGGTCAAAAGATCTCAACTGCTAAAGGTACAAAATTTCAGGGTAAATTAATGTATGTACATACCTGGTAATTAGTGAGTTCTGTGAGGAATATGAAAACTGTTGAAAAATCATATTTCTCGAGTTTGAAGATGGTAATTTATTATTCGATTCATTTTTAGATATTGCGTATTCCTACAAATAAATTTCGAACACGCTGCATCTCAAAATAAATCAATGCGATCTATTTTGGGCCAGGTATCTTCAGTTTTATTCTATGAACATTATTTCTGGAACGCCATGTATAAATAAATAGTTATTAGCGCATCTACATAAAATAATACCACTATATTGCATATTCTAGGCTAATACAAAATAGCAACATATCGTTATCTTGTTTGCACTTGCGGAAAACCCTAATTACTTTATTTCAGGTTTCAAACAGATATGGTTTTAATAGCACGATTCACAATTTCCCATCTTAGCTTTTGATATTTTATTGGTTAGTGATAAGTTTAAATCTATCTGAAAACTTTAATTTTTACTTCTTAAACTCCTAACTATATAATATGCGAAACCCACGTATTACAATACCCTAAAATTTAGCACTTATTGAAACAAGAATAATAAAACATGTTTATAAAATAATATTTCCAATAATGTTTAATCGAACAATAGTTGATAGGTACATATTATTTTAGTATAAAGGGAGATGTCCAGCACCTAGAAATCTTCAGAAAAAAAATCATATAAATACATATCAAGAAAATTTTCAATATAAAAACTTAGGCATATTGTCCTTGGACACTGACAATAAGTTCCTTAATATTCACATGTTCTGGTGTAGCTAAGATATAAAATGCAGCATCTGCCACATCTTCTGCCGTTAGCGCAGGTCTTTGAGCAGATATTTGTTCCGCTACCTCTTTTCCATCAGCAATCTGCCTGAACTCGGTGTTAACAACTCCGGGACTCAAACTGGTAATTTTAATGGGTAATTTTTCCCTATTGATTTCAAGCCTAAGTGTCTCAGTCAATGCTTTAACTGCAAATTTACTAGCTGGGTAAACACTCGTACCTGGATAATCGAGAACCATATGTCCCACGACACTATTTATATTAATAATATGCCCTTTGATGTTATGAGCTTTCATACTCTTGATTGCTTCTCTTGTAGAAATTGCTAAACCCAATACGTTAGTGTCCAACATGGTTTTCCACTTGTCAATGTCGCCGTCAATAATGCTAGTTCCTAGCCGTACTCCTGCATTGTTCACTAATATATGGATTGGGCCGAATTCTTCAGAAATTCTTTGGAAAGTTGATAGAATATCTTCCTGCTTGGTAAGATCGGCTTTGAATGCATGCAGTTTACCTTTTTCTCCATTCAATTGTTTCGCATGCTCGATGACACGCTCCATCCTTCGTGCTACTCCGACAACTATGACTCCATACTTAACCAATCCTTCAGAAATTGATTTACCAATTCCGGATGAGGCACCAGTTACCACGGCAACTTTGCCGGAAAATTTTTCAAGAGACAAGGAATACGACATAATTTGTAGATATGCTTTCAATATTACTTGTACTATACGATAGAAACTAACTAAGGTTACAGTCAGAACAACAAAATAAGTATTATTTATAATTAAGCAGATGGGAAGTCCTCGATAAATTTTAAAAAGTAGTCCGAGTACTTATGGTCCACTGCGTCTTGTGCTTTTGCTCTGGTTAGGATAGATTTTCAAATGTTAATTTTTAGAAACTATAAATTTTCGAAAGGAAATTTGCCAATTAAAAATATTTTTTTAAATGAGAATTACCAAATTATAGGCCAGTCATTAAAAACATTTTAGCTTGCAAAAGGTTGCGGAGTTTTGAAACTTGGGAGGATTGATCATTTGAAGGTTCTTAATATACCATTAATTTTGCGACCTCGTGCGACCGCCGCTCGCGCCGCCATCTTGACAAAATGGCGGTCAAAATCAGTTTTTGGCGAATAACTTGTTTTCTGTAAGTTTTAGGAAAAGAAGTATTTGAAAGAAGTTGAAGGAAATAAATTTTTCTACAAAATCGCTTTCTTGAGTTTTTTTTGTGAGGCCGATAGTTTCCGAGTTACAGGACCGCGTAATGGAGTAAATTTTTCCTAATCCCATATAATGTGTAACTAAATGTGATTTTTCATATATTACTTATAAATAACCCTTTATAAAATTGTTTGGTTTATTAAAATAATAAAAGCGTAATTTATCAACTCGTTTCCACACCACCCAAGAGGTAGAGTTGATCGGCGCATTTTTTTAACGTGGTATCCCCAGTAGGCCTATTCCACATTTCAAGCTTACATGCACCTTTTTCGTAGCTTTGTACCATGGGATGTTCCTAGTTCATTTTGTTCACTATCTGTTAAATTTTGTGTGTCATCTGTCTCTTCTAGCACCCTCCCCAACGAAATAAAGTCATCATCCTCGTTTGGGTCTTCAGAATCAGAATCAACTACCAAATCAGGAGTGTTTTCACATGCAGTGCCCTTGCAATTTAAACAGAGTACTGAGCATTTTAACCCTGTTTTCCGACATCCACACGCTCCCGTACAGTCTTTTTTACATTTGCAGGATATTGTTTTTAAAATGGCGTCTGGGGCTGCGTCTAACGTAGCCCGAACAGCATCGAGCCCATTCAACGTTTTTTGCCAGCCATATTGCCCAGGATCTTTATGTCTGCCACACCACATCGCAACTTGATAAACTCGCAGGTACAGTGCTGCCTTGCAGCATCGCTTGTGGGTGGCAGGGACGCAAGATTAAATTTATTATTGGACACAGACTTTGTAAAATGCTGGTATCGAAGCGAATCCAATGTGTCCTTTTCAAACGATCAGCCATATAATGCCACTAGGAAGGCTTCTCCAGCTGCAGTGACATCATTTACAAATCTGCTTCGAGGTCATGGAAAATTTCTATTTTCTTAAGCAATGAGTAATTTGCATCCAGGATACTAAGAAAATTTTATTTCCCTTTGTTAAAAAGGGCAGATATGGTATCACAACCGCTGATGGCATGCAAATATAAAATGTTCTCTGCAACAGCTTCTTTATAATTAAGACTGTGTGTTAAATAAAGTGCTCCTGCTGTTTTTCCTTTCGCTGGTTTTAGCAAGTTTTCCTTGTGACTTGCCTTTGCAGTTAATAGTACCAATAAATCGATATCGTCTCCGACAATAAAAACACGCGTAAAAGATGATGACATGTCGCTGGCTGTCTGAATAATGAGGACATCCGCGTCTTCTACTGCCTGCTTTGATGTGAAATTATGTTCTTTAAGCTTCGACAGTAGTATCGAAATTAAATTTCTTTTGTTATTATCGCTCGAAAATAATTTTTCTTGCGAAACTGGTGGAGTCATTGCTTCGTCAAAAATTACATCAGTGGATCGTTTCGTTTTTGACTGCACTCGCGAAATGTCTCCAACCCTTTTTGTTTCACCACAATTGTCTTTCCTCCATTTAAGGTTTTTCGCAAATGAAACACAAAACTCCTCACAATTCGCCATAATATACGCGTGTGCCGTGTATATAGGGTGCATATAGCTGCCGCGAAAGATCAAAGCACACTGACTGACCGCCACATGCGACACGTGGCGCGAAATAACAAACCGTTAAGGGCGCTTTCACACAAACCGGCAAAACCGGTGCCGGTGACGGTACCGGTACCGAGTACAATATAATCAAATTCTAATTTTCACACGTAACCCGGTCCGACATATTTCCCGGTACGGCCTCCGGTTCCGATTTATGCAGTCGGCGGGGATCTCGACAATCGGAAGACGGGGCCGATCGGCGATTGTCCTGGGGGGAACACATGGTCTCATTAGAGTGTCCTGATGCTTTATACTGTCATTTAGTATTTCCATTAGGAAGTCGAAAGTAGATAAACTCATACGAAAATAATTGAAAAATTTATTGCTGTCTTTGGTTAGTTTTTCAAGAAGGGTGTAAAAACTGCCTTCCAAGTATCTCACAGTTAACAAGGGATGTACCCAAAACCGTCTTTGGCGTTTTCTCTTTTGATATTTTCTTCTTAGGTACAACAACCCAAAAATATATCGTCTATTGAAAACGTACATATTGGTGTCAAAACATCTACTAAACTGAAAATATTTTAAGTGAACGGCACCGTCAATGCCGGAACATGTGAAATCATACAATTTATCGGCACGGTGCCGGAGCCGGTACCGGCACCGGTTTTGCCGGTTTGTGTGAAAGCGCTCTTCGCTGGCGCCGCCGTGTGCACTTAGCCGTAGTTTTAAGTATAAGAGGTGGGGGAAGCGCGCTTCGGGATAGCAACAGAGTATTGATGCTTTTAAAACATCGATAAATCGATATATATTTCTAACTGCATTAACAGTTTTAATGTAATTTATCACTAATTTGTTGGATATTGGTAAACGAACCTTACTAATCCCACTTTTAATTAGATTTAAAATAGTACACCCTATTATTTGGTTCTGTAACTCGAAAACCATTGGCCTGACAAAAAAAAACTTTACAGGGCTATTTTGTAGCAAAATTTATTCTCTTCAACTTCTTTTAAATACTTCTTTTGCTAAAACTTACAGAAAACAAGTTATTCGCAAAAAACTGATTTTGACCGCCATTTTTTCAAGATGGCGGCGCGAGCGGCGGTCGCACGAGGTCGCAAACTTAACTGCATATTAAGAACCTTCAAGTTTGCATTTCTGCCAAGTTTCAAAACTCCGCAACCTTTTGCACCAAAACACTATTTTTATGTATCTAATGACTGGCCTAATTAGTGTCGGAATATATTAATGTCGGAATGTACATTTATAAATTACTGTTTCGTTTTAATTTATATTCCTAGCTATTTTGCATAATACTGAAAATATTGATTTAACACGCATATGAAGATTTGTCCAAAATTAAATTATAGATACTTAGTAATAATATAGAAAGCTCTATGAAGCATAAAAAAATTAATGACAAAAAAAAATTAAAAAAAAACACATTTATTTTTTTTTCTTTGGACACTTATACTACCTCAGATGTGTTAATTTTTTTCCACAGAGCTGGGAACCGAAAGATCTGTGAGAAGAAGACGAGGACGTCTAACTGAGCAGGATGGCCGAATGTAACGAAAATCCCTATTTACATACTTAGTTTTAGTATATATCATGTCATTGTATTAATTTCATTTATAGAATATAAGTTACAATTTGAATTAGGTATATTGTTATAACATCATTTCTATTATTTTCTAAATTGTTGTCCACATATAGTTATAACACTAAGTAGAAAATATTTTGGGTTGTTTAGTCTACATAAAAACTAATAATTTCTTTGGAAGGCATAGGTGATTCGTATCACTGCGTGTTTAGCTTAGAGCTCTTTCACACGAGGATTCTGTATGCGAGATACGCGTATCCGCAGAATCGCAGTCGAAAACTTGGACTGCTGCATCGAATTCACGTATTGTATTTCTTCAATCAGTACTAAAATAGTCGCAGTGCCGTACATAGGTTCATCACTATAGCGCGTAGTAAATAATACCTATGACGATTCAATTTATACTGAAAAACATCCTGCGTCTATGATATATTCTCCGTTGTAAAAGTATCCATGCCTGAACAGGTCCATATATCGTAATGGTAATTCTGTATGCGGCATACGCATTCAGCGTCTGGCGGCCAAAGTTGCCGGAATGCAGAAATTCGGAATCCCGATACTGTATGCGTCGCTCGTGCCGTGTGAATAGGTCCATTTGAATGTGTGTTTAACCTGTATCTCGGATACGCGAATCTCGCATACAGTATCCTCGTATGAAAGGGCTCTTATGTAACCCGATCCGGGAGATAAAAACGTATATTTACGGTTTTTGTTAGACCATTATTTTTGACCTGAGAGTTAGTCAGTGGAAATAAAACTAGGAATAGACCACGACCGCTGTTTGATTTCACTTTGCCGATACAATAGTAAAATCAGAATATTATCACCTTAACAAGGCGAGAAATTGGGACATTGGGGGAGCGCCGCGCCGGGTCCGCGGCGCCCCTACTGCCTGGGCGCCCCTAGGCTATAGCCCAGTTAGTCTAGTGGGTAATCCGGATCTGATAATTCCAATGTAATATTATTTTCAGCAGTATACATTTTTATGTGTTGCGTTCAAATTTATGCTTCCAGTAGATCGCTAAAATATGACGATAATAATAGGTTACTGATACATAAAAACACTTATGCTGTTGGACTATATGCAATTTGTACTTTGATTGAGAGTACCTACCATGATACCCATTTTGCTGAATCATTCAAAACCTGATTAAACTGAATGTAATATTAGGTAATAATATAAATTATATTTCGCAGTCTCGTCTCATATTACAAAACACCTTGTAGTAGCAGTTTCTGCACTTATCAGTACGACGTAAAAAGAGCTGAAAAAAAAAAACGTAAACATCCCAAATACCTTTCCTATGTGCCTCGTCGTTTCGTGTTATCACT
>JAEQML010077703.1:0-12763 GCA_016904865.1 Pissodes strobi | reverse complement strand
TTGTTCTTCGAGCAGTCCATGGGATTCTTAACATTCTGCGCCAACACCACATTTCGAACGCATCGATTCTCCGTCGATCAGCGGCCCTGATCACCCACGTTTCCGAAGCATACCAAAAAACTGAGAATACCAGTGATTTTACTAGAGCTTTTTTTGTTTGGATCGAGATGTTACGATCTTTCCATATTCTGGTGAGTTGGCTCATAGCTGTTTTACCCAGTTGAATGCGTCTACGAATTTCAGGTTCACAATCCCCATTTGATGTCATTTGCCACCTTGTGTGGTTGTGGAGCACCTTCTTGTTCTCGGTTGATAATCATGATCTTCGTTTTTTTGTAGTTTATTTGCAACCCATATCTTAAGCTCACAGATTCGAGTCTTTCGAGGAACATCATCAGTTCTTCTTCATTACTGGCAACCAAAAGGGTGTCATCTGCATATCTTAAATTTGAAATTTTTTGACCGCCCACAACAAAACCGCCGTCCCAGCTTTCCAGCACTATTCTCATTAAGTGTTCCGAATATAGGTTAAACAGCAACGGAGATAATACACAGCCCTGTCTAACTCTTTTTTTAACCAATGCTTCCCCAGAGAGAGAGTTGTCTATCTTTATGACTGCCTTACTGTTTGCATATAAATTATGAATGAGCATTACGAGATGAGATGACACACCCATGTCCAAAAGAATATTCCACATCCTTGTCCATATCACATTATCGAATGCTTTTGTAAAGTCTACAAAGCAGAGGTAAAGGGGGCTATAGTGTTCTCTAGCTTTTTCGATCAAAATACGTACATTACGAATCTGCTCCCTTGTACCCCTGCCCTTCAATTATGTTTGTTGTCTTTTTTGTGAAGAGGTATAATCACAGAAGTGGACCAGTCACAGGGCCATTGACCTGTTTCCCATATCATTTGACAGAGATTCTGTAACGTTGGTAGGCAGTGTTTATCCAGATATTTCCATATTTCAGCAGCAATGCCGTCAAAACCGACTGCTGTGTTGTTATTTAGGTTACGCACAGCTTCTTTAACCTCGCACAGCAATATGGCTGGTTCCAGTGTACTGCTCGTGATAGTCGTAGAAGCAGTGTCGTCATCATATAAGCTCTAACAATACTCTCTCCATATTTCAAGGACTTGATCTAATTCCGTCGTCGGTACGCCATTCTTATATGTTGTAGCATAAGATTTAGGTTTGAAGCTTCGGGTTATTGTTTTAATTTTATAAAAGAGATCTCTACTCTGGTTAGTGTTCGAGTGCGTTTCTATTTCCTGACAGATGTTGTTATAATATACATCTTTGTCTTTGCGACATCCTCTCTGTATAAGTCCATAGAGCTTATTATATCTTGTTTGTTCCTCAAAGCTATTTAGGCCATCCTTTTCATTTCTCTCCTAGCGAGGCAGAGGTCCAGGGTTTCATCAGATATCCATGGCTGTTTTTTACGAATAGTGAATCTTGGTATCAGTTCACGTACAGTGTCTGAGACAGCGGTTTTAAGGTTAGTCCAAAATGTCTCAACGGTTTCATTTTGTTGAGTTTCCTGCTGCAGTCTTGTCCAAAAAGTTTGACCTATGGTATCATCCTGGAGAAGGTTACGTGTTAGTTCTACATTTGGTTTTGCGTGTTTACAGACCTTGAATTTAATTTTACACTCAGACACAAGGAGCTGGTGATCACTTCCGCAGTCAGCAAAGGGTAGAGTTTTTGTATTCAGGACAGAGGACCTCCACCGCTTATTAATCAATATGTAATCAATTTGATTGTTAGTTTTTCCATCCGGTGAGCGCCACGTATAGAGTCTGCGTTTGTGCTGTTCATAGTACAAGAATGCTTAACAGAAAAACATTCAAATGCAGATGCTATATCTAGATTACCTCTGAAGATTACACATACATGGGCTTCATTCATAGATCCAATAGCTATACATCAATTAGAAGAAATGTTAACTTTACAAATAACAGCAACAGCAACGTCTTAGGTGTTCGCAACTGAATCTTATGTTGATGAGCAGTTTGTGTCTACACGGGTGTTTCTGTTTGGCACAACTCTGGGCGGACTCATAAGTGCCAGCTCGTTCGAACACCTTCCTTAGTAGTATCGATAGTAAAGACAGTTTTCTTCGATGTTCAAGGCTATCAAGGTATTTAGTCAACTCTGGGTTATCCACAAGACGGACTGCTCTCTTCTGTATGGGATCTAATATCTCGAGCAAGTGTTTGGATGCGGAGCTCCACACATGAGAACAGTATTCCAGAGATGGTCTTATCTGGGCCTTTAGAGCAGTCAGAGCTGATGAGGTGTATACAACTTTTTTGCTCTATATATTGCTCCTAGCTTTTGTGCTTGCAAAGTTGTCCTGTTATTGATAGGTCGGGTCCCGGTGTCTGCTTTTTTGAAAAGACAGCTGCTTGAGTATTTCCTACGTTAAACTGGACATTGTTTTCCTCACTCCATTCCACGATGGCGTTCATATCCTCATTGCTGGCAGCAATCGGATTTTCTCGCTCGAGTTGGGAATAGTAATTCCTTCAATATTACAAATTAAAATTTTAGAAGAATTGCATGATATCCATATTAGTATTGTAAAGATGCAGGCACTGTATATCCAGAGAAACCTTGCCAAAAAGTTCATAATGATTTTACCAGATCTTTCTTAGGAAAATTGCTTGTAGCGGACGCCTAATTTAAGTTAATTATGACAATTCCAAAATTTATGGCCAACGTTAATGGCGCAACCTTCAGATCTGAGGATTTTGAAAATAATATAAAACAAAATGATATATATTATAAATTGTCTGCTCTATACCATCCTGCCTCAAATTGACAAGTGGAAAGATATATTTAAAGGATGAAAATTGCCTTAAAAATGGCTTATGATTCAGGAGATCTAGAAGAAAACATAGGGCCAAAGAAATCGCCTTCTATGCTGATGTTTGGAAGAGGAAATTTGAACAAAATTAGATTTACTTAAATATGCAAGGTTTATAATTAAAGAAACAGATGATTCCAATAAAGTTAAAAAAAAAATTGTAGGCCAATTTTCCTTCTAAAATATCGAACTACTGAAATTAAGGGAAATAATTCGCCTTTTATGCTGATTTTTTGGAGTGGAAATTAGAATCAGATTAGATTTACTTAAATATGAAGCAAGACGAGGACAGTGTGCATATATCTACAGTGACAATGGCATAAATTTCGTGGGGGCCAGGAAGATTCTTCACAAGGAGGTACAAGATATGATCAAGACCTCCAGCATAGAAGACAAATTAGTAAACATAGGAACACAGTGGCGTTTCATACCTCCCGCATTACCTCACTTCGGAGGCCTATGGGAAGCTGGAGTGAAATCTATGCAGTGATCGACGAGACTTGCCTAACATATGAAGAAATGACAACGCTTATACACCAAATAGAAGCTTGTCTAAACTCGGCCACTATGTACTCTAAGTAACGATACAAGTGATCCCGTGCTGACACCAGGACATTTTCTGATTGGCAGACCCATGGTAGAGTTTCCAGACCTTATCAGCACGACAATTAATTTCAATTTAAATGAAGAATGGAAATTGGTACAGAAAATCAAAGTGGATGGAAAAGATGGTCATCAGACTACTTAAACCAACTACAGCAGAGGTGCAAATGGAAGACGTTACACAAAACACCTGGGGTCGGAGAAATAGTACTAGTGAAAGATCAAGACATCAACCCAAGCAAATGGCCGCTGGCAAGAATAATAGACGTACATCCATCTGAAGACAAAGTGGTACGGGTGGTATCTAACCAGAAGCCAGGAGGAAATGTGACTGAACGTCCTATCACAAGTTAATACACATACCCACGCAGCCAGAACCGACCAGAAAACATACATGAAACAGAGGTACTAACCTATGGAGAACTGTAACCAGGGCAATATTTTTTCTTTTAACACTACAAAAGTCATCGGCACAAAAATATACGGCACATTACCCACTTCCAGGGTTGTATATAGAAGAGGTTGGTCATGCCAAAATAGACAGAGGAATGTTAAGACTAGAAGTGAAATTTCATAAATATCAACTAGGCAACGATACAAAAAATATAAACGATTCGATACACCAGTTAAATTCCCTTTGTGAGAGTGCCAAGGAATTCGCTGCAAACACACAATGTTCTTCCCTAATTCACCAGCTACGAGAAAAGCAAAGCCGAATCGAATGGATGGACAAAGGAATGGAAGACATAAGCTCCAAGAGCCAGAAGCGAGGTCTAGTTGGGAAGTTGCTCACCTCCCTCTTTGGAGTAAACGATGAAGTCTACCTGGATATAGACAAGTTGAAAGAAATTCAAAAAAAGCTAATTAAGGCATCTAGTCATTAAACAAAATTCATGTTCCACGCGCTAACCAAGTATAACAACAGAGAAACATGAATCAGCAACCAACTCAGACGATTCCAGGAAAAGATAAACGAAACAACCGAGGCAATAAGAGAAATGAGCCATTGGTATCAAGCAGTAGATAGAAATCTACTAAATATCCACCTTCTAAGCAGTTATCAAATGGTATCCAAGTATATTGATAACATAACGGAATCTTATCAGCGATTGTTAGATGTGCACTATCACCGAAGCCACCTGTTGGAGCTGAGGCCAAATGGTGCCTTTTTCCCACATCTCCTAGTAGATAGGGATAAGTGTAAATGGAATAATTTTAAATCCTTATATTAGATGGAAATATACATTCCTGGAATGCTAAAGATGATCAGTACTGTGAAAAGTCAGTTACTAAGTCAATGTACCTAACTTTATCAGTAATTCTGGATAATAATTAAATATTGTCTTGCCACTTGAATACCATTGAATCGAAATAGCATACAGAATTCGATGTCTAAGTCTCAATATCTACCTTCATTCGATATTATCCAGAAGAAGTTCATAACAAGAGCAATTAACTTCCGAGTTAATTAGAAATAATGGATAAGTGATGAGAAAGTAAAATATGAATGTCTCGGTCCATCAAAGTGTACTTCTTCTTCAAGTGCCTTCTCCATTCAATGAAGATCGGCAACAATTTTGGCAAACTCGTCCCTGTTCTGGGCTCTTCTCAGCAGGGAGTTCGAATCCAAGCCAGTCCAATCTCTTAAGTTCTTCAGCCAAGAGCACGGTCTACGTCCAGGACCACGTCTTCCCTCAATCTTGCCCTTCATAATCAGCTGCAGTAATCCGTACCTGTCTTGTCTCATGACATGGCCAAGATAAGCCATCTTACGCTTTTTTATAGTCTCGAGACTTGTTCGGTCTTTGTTCATTCTACGCAATACTTCTTGATTGGTGATATGGTCAGTCCATGGAATGCGGAGCATTCTACGATATAACCACATCTCAAATGCTTCCAACTTGTTAATACTGCTAACCTTTAGCGTCCAGGCCTCGACTCCGTATAGTAACGTGGGATATACATAACATCTAACAAAGTTAAATCTTATGTTTAGATTGAGTGTTCTGTCGGTTAGCAGATTCCGCATTCTAATAAAATTCGCTCTAGCTTGCTCTATACGGGATCTAATTTCGATCTCTGGATTTAGATCTTCGCCGATCCAACTTCCCAGGTATTTAAATTTTGAGACTTGCTCCACCGGTAAACCGTATATATTTATGTTAAAGTGGTTGTTTGGATTGCGGCTTATTTGCATGATCTTTGTTTTGGAGATATTAATCCTCAGTCCCATTTCATCACCGGAAGCCGATATGCTGTCGATTAAGCGTTCCAGCCCCTTAGGGTTGTCTGCGATTATCACTTTGTCATCGGCATATCTCAAGTTGTTTAAGAGTTTCCCATTGACCTTCAGACCGTCCTCTGCTTCGTCTAGGGCGTTTTGGAAGATAACTTCCGAATACATATTAAAGAGCATGGGACTAAGTACACAACCCTGCCTGACTCCACATCTTATAGGGACAGTGCTTGTTTCGGTGTTTTCCAGTTTGACAAATGCCTCTTGATGTTCATAAAGATTCTGTATAATTTTCAGATCTTGAGCGTCGACTCCTTTACTTTCCAGCAGTTCTAGTAGTGTGGTGTGCTTAACACAGCCAAAGGCTTTTGTATAATCTATGAAACATAGATATACGTCCTTCTGCTGATCTCTGCATTTTTGTAAAAGGACCGACAGTGCGAATAGGGCCTCCCTGGTACCCATTCCTTCACGGAAACCCATTTGTAATTCGCTTACATCCTGTTCGCATTTCCTACGTATGCGCCTATGAATTATTTTCAAGAAAACCTTCAACACTTGGCTCATTAGGCTGATCAATCGGAATTCTTCGCATTTCCGTGCGCCAGGTTTTTTGGGTATGGGTATGAAGGTTGATTTTAGCCAATCACGAGGGATGTAGCCTGAGTTATAGATATCATTAAATAATTGTACCAAGATGTGTATGTTTTTGTCGTCTATAAGTTTCAGAACAACAGGGCAGACGTCATCTGGACCAGCTGCTTTTCCAGTTTTTATCTGTCTTAATGCTTTTTCAACCTCAGAGTGGAGTATTTCTGGTGTCGGTTCCGTAGGATCTTGACTGCGGAAGGGTGAGCTATTGCTTCCAAATGTTTTGGTTATATATTCTCTCCAGACCTCCCTGAGCTCGTTGTCATCTGTGATTTGCTTGTTGTTTTGGTTAAGTACGTGTGAGGAGACTGGGTATTTACGGCTTCCCGTAATTTCCTTGACTTTCTTATGTAGATTGAAAGGGTCGTGTTTCTTATATAGTTCCTCCACTTCTTGGCATCTTTCCTTCATCCATGTTTCTTTGGCTTCTCTAATTCTCCCTCTGATAAGTTTTTGGGCCTTCTTATATTCGTCTTGGTTTGTGTTTTTGAAGCTACGTCTCTGTTCCATTAATACGAGTATTTCTGGGGTCATCCAGTCTTTGTGATGTTTCGTTTTGTTTGTTGTGACTAGCGACCCTTGTGCACCCAATACTGCACTCCCAAATAGTTTCCAGGTGTCTTCGATATTATTAGGACTGGCAGCGTGAGGGGTGGTTTCGTTCTTTTGTAGGATCTTTCCGAGCTCATTATTAAGTTTGTCAGTGATTATTAGACATTCAGGCTCGCTCCGCAGTAGTGCTACGTTTGGTTTGTTGGAAAATGTTTTCTTGAGTTTCCTAAGGCGAATACGAAAGCGTGCAACTGCGGGATTATGGTCTGACTCAACATCTGATCCTGGGTACGTCCTAACGTTAAGAACTCCATTTCTATATCTTTTTGGAACCAGTATATAGTCAATTTGATTCCTGACTGGATGATCCGGGGTGTCCTGTGGGAATTTCCATGTATAAAGGCGTCGCGCAGGCATTACCATGCCTCTATTTCTACCTGTGCTTTATCGGCTGTTGGAGCATATGCCTGAATAATGTTTAGGTTTTTTGGTGCTGCCTTTAGTTGTACCATTATTGCTCTGTCGGAGAACGGTATGAAGTTGATGACAGACCTACTGGTCGCTAAATCCATCATAATGCCTACCCCGTTATAATGGTGGCTGTCTTCGTTTCCAGAGTAAAATAGTACGGTGTCTTTTAATTTGATTTTCCCACATCCAGACCATCTTGTCTCGCTTATACCTAGGATGTTTAATCCCAGTCTATTCATTTCCTGCTCTATATTGTGAGTCTTTCCTGGCATGTACATGCTGTTAACATTCCAGGTTCCAATTTGGAGTATTTCCTCAAGTCTCGTCTTTATAATATTAATATTTTTCCTATTTTTCATCGTGGGGATTCTTTGCACCCCTTGACCATTTAAGGCCTGCCACGGACTAGGGGCCATTTGATTATTCTGTTTTGCCATAATTGTTTGTCTTGGGAAATCTGCAGGGATCTTTAATGCAGTGGTTTCCCGTTGCCTTCTGCATCTCCTTGCCGTTGACGACTTTTTGGTTCTTCCGCCTTCAAGTGTACAATGCATGAGTTCATATTATTTCAATAGCAATTTTGGACCTGGCTCTATAGTATTAAATTTCAGAATTGCTAATAATATAGACTTTCATCTAAAATGGTAATGTTAGTAATATTTGGGATGATTGGTGGAAATAAGTACCGATTGAAATGTCATTTAACTGTTGTTTTGTTTTAGATAATAAGTAAAGATGACCACCATTGGTGGCAAGCTCGCAAAGATCAGGCGGGATCAGCTGGCCTGATCCCGTCGCCTGAACTACAAGAGTGGAGAGCTGCCTGTGCGGCCATGGAAAAATCTAAACAGGAACAAGGTATTTATACGTTCATGCTTCCGCTTTAAATTTATAATCCCGGCTTCATCTATATCATATAGGCAAGGGTTTACATTCATTGTATAACTACGTATTGTTAATAAGCTGGAAATTAAACTTCAGTAAACTCCACTTAGAAGTTTTAAGCAATTAATTAATGTAGGCAATTATTCAAATTATATATTCTTATATCTATTTCAAAAAGAATTTATAAATCCAGGTGGCCTTCATCTTGATTTGCAATAAAAAGTAAAGAAAAGCACGCTTTCACATTTCTATAAAATCGTAATCGACACTTCTATTAAATAGAAAGCCCTAAACGTCTTCTCTAGAAAATTCATTGTATTTCCAGTGGAAATAATCACTAATGGCGTATGGCTGTTTCATATAAAAGGCAGAAATTTTATAAATTATGTTGGGATCTAATAAGAATAGGTCATGGAATAAGTAACTGTAAATTTCAGACTTCGAAATAAATAAAATGATTTAACCAAATATGCCTTAGTCGAATACTAATTACTAGCTAATAAAGTACAGGGTGTTTAGCAAGGGATCAAATAACTTTTGCTTTTATCAGAATTCACCGAGGTATGTTTTGGAAAATGAGAAATAACACTTTTACCAGCACTGCGTTTCGTATATGAACGTCATCTTTGGAAATCACAGGTTGCAGTAACCCTATGGGCAGAAATCCAGAG
This sequence comes from Pissodes strobi, assembly GCA_016904865.1. Lineage (NCBI taxonomy): Eukaryota > Metazoa > Arthropoda > Insecta > Coleoptera > Curculionidae > Pissodes > Pissodes strobi. The sequence continues at coordinate 3,817 of JAEQML010077703.1, read as the reverse complement.
GGGACCGATCCGGTCAAAGTCAAATTCAAAATATGCTTTATTGCGTGAACAAAATAATTGTTATAAACAAAGCCTAGCTAAAAGTAATAATACTTAAAACAAACAAAATAAAAACGTATACTAAGTATTACATAAAAAAAGATGCTATTTGTATGTCAACAGAAGAGACAAAGAGAACATATACAGGGTGGGCCAATGGAAACTTTCCACCTCTGTTTTTCGGCTTTAACATCAAAATATGGAAAAACGCTCGAACCCGTCGATTTTTGATTCAAGGGGGAACTATTTTTCAGCTTTTTTCATCCCCGTATCTTTCATCCCCTAGCTTGGGGAAGAACAACCCCCGAAATTTGAATAGGGGAGAGGGGTCGTGCCATACCTCTTTTTAAAGGTCCCATCGAGTTCTTTATGGCCCTATAATTTGACGTCATTATTTTCAACTACAACGAAATGACAGCTAGTCAAAAATTCCTAGGAATTTGAAGGTCTGGATACAAATTAGATTTCGTTTTTATGTTTTAGTGAAAAAAATGGAAGAACTCTCGGACACGTCGATTTCTAATTTGAAGAGGAACTATTTTTCAGTTTTTTCATCCCCATAGTTTTAACCCCCTAGCTGGAAGAAAACAATCCCTGAATTTTGAATAGGGGAGATGGGTTGTGATATACCCCTTTTTAAAGGTGTTATCGAGTTACTTATGACCGTATAATTTAACGTCATTATTTTCATCCTATCTACAGGGTGAGTGATTCAATGGAAAATGTTCAACCTGCCTTTCTCATGCGTAACGTTTAAAAACACACAAGAAATAAAAATGATATAATCTCATCGGCAGGAATTTTCGTTGGCATAGTATCCTCCTATTGACATAATAACTAGCAAGGCAAAAGACGTAAAAAACGAAGTCTAAGTTGTATACAGACCTTCAAATCCCTAACAATTTTGATAAGTTGTCATTTCGTTGTAGGTATTCAAAATTCGGGGGTTGTTCTCCTTCCAGCTGGGGGGTTAAAATTACTGGGATGAAAAAAGCTGAATAATAGTTCCCCTTCAAATTAGAAATGGACGCGTCCGAGAGTTTTTCCATTTTCTCCACAAAAACATAAAAAACGAAATTAAATTGTATCCAGACATTCAAATCCTTAACAACTTTTGACAGGCTGTCATTTCGTCGTGGATGAAAATAATGACGTCAAATTTTAGGGTCATAAAGAACTCGAAGACACCTTTAAAAAGAGGTATCGCACGACTCTTCTCCCCTATTCAAATTTCAGGGGTTGTTCTTCCCCCAGCTAGGGGATGGAAGTTACGGAGATGAAAAAAGCTGAAAAATAGTTCCCCCTTAAATCAAAAATCGACGGGTTCGAGCGTTTTTCCATATTTTGATTTTAAAGCCGAAAAATAGAGGTGGAAAGTTTCCATTGGCCCACCCTGATAGAGTAACTGTCATTGTTAAAAAGACAAAAGAAACATACACAGTCCATTCAAGACATAGGTCATCCTTTTTACATAAAATTAAAACATCCCTAAAATATATTGCGCGGTCAACCAAGATCACCCTCAAGAGATGCTTAAACACTCTCACCTTTGTTGCCTCTTTGATTTTTTATGGAAACTGAATATTTTATTACACTCATAAAATCACTAATTTTTGTCTAAGTGGATGTAGGGATGAGAAGCTTTAGATTGCTAATTTCACGTGTAATGTACCTAGGATGTTCCGTACTAAATTTTTGTCGATATTTAAATATGAGGCAGGCAATTTCTTCAATATAAATGCTAGTTACTGTAAGGATATTCTCTCTGGGGAAGAGAGTGCGGCAAGAATCCCGAAATTTGGCCGCAAAGATGTAACGTAATGCGCTTTTTTGGAGCACAAATAGCATTTGAATTAAGTAATTGCTAAGCGTATGGCTTAGCGAAGGTGTGATTCTTTCTATAAGGGCAAAGTATACAGCCCTGCCAACTCCTGGACCAAGCTCCTGAAGAGTTACCCTGACAGCAAAGCAACCAGACGAAATCTTGTTTGCAAGATTAGTAACGTGTTCGTCGTATTTAAGGTCATTATCCATTGATAAACCGAGAAAATTGCAGCCAGGATAGTTCTCAACTAAGGTACCTCTAGTGCCAGTCATGGCCACACCCTCCATGGTACACCCAACGCAGACCAGCTTGGTCTTCTGGATATTCATTGACAAGAGGTTGGCATCAAACCACTCCCTCACCATGTGAAGGTGCCCTGTGCCAGAGCAGCGTGGTGACATCAGCGAAAAGAGGAAATCTCCCCTGAGTATCAGGAAAAGCAAGATGACCATACTTGGAGCGGTTAGAACCCACAAACACTCTCTGACAACGCCCTCGCAAATAAAAGAACTGACGAAGGCAGTGTGGTTTGACTACTGATACTGAAAGTCATGACTTTATATTGGTCCATAACTGGGAATATAGGCTGGTACGCAATCGTGCCTCATGTTCATAAAAATTTCATTGATCAAGGTTTGCTTCTTAAATCACCAAAATTGGAAATAACATTCTTCATTGATAGCTTAAAAGGAACAAACGCTAGTTGGCCGGAAAAACTACATGAAACGTTAGCTGGAAATGTACCCTTAGTAATTGTGGAATTAGGCATTCCCACGATGATTTATAATAATAGCTTAACATATTTCCGAGCATATTTCGCTAACAATGTAGTTCCCGTTGAACAAGGGCATTAAATAATAACAGTGTAATTGAAATTTAAGAAATACACAAAAATATTAATAGACACGATGAACGGAGAAATTATTCCCGGATACTTAGGCACCAATCTCGGTCTCATTTCGAATTTAAGGAGGTGAGCTTTATTGAAGCTGGAGGAGTTGTAATGGGCTACTTATTAAGGCCGTCAAGGCCAAGGACATTGTAGTACCACTGACAAAACTTATAAACCTTTGCTTCAAGGAGAATATTTTCCCCTCCTGTCTTAAACAAGTCATTATGATTCCCATCTCTAAGAAAGGAGATAAGACGGATGTCTCTAACTATCGTCCGATTTTCCTGCTTCCAATTGTCGCAAAAGTATTTGAAATTTACTACTGTGTGATGAGCAGTTTCGGTTTAGGGCGGCACGTAATACTGTGCAAGCTATTTTAAATCTGGTATCATTCATTATGGATGATTTTGAAACAAAGAACATATTGGTACCATCTTCTGAGACCTAAGCAAGGCCTTCGAATGTGTATGGCACGAGTTACTCATCAAAAAACTTCATCATTAGTAATTTGGTCAGAACAGTATTGACCTATTAACATCCTATTTGGAAGGATGAACTCAAATGGTAGTCACAGCCGAGGCCCAGAAACTGGTTCGAAAAAAATAGCTTAGTCTTAAATGAATCTAAGACTAGCCAAGTGGGATGCACATATAGAAAGGTTGACAAAGAAGTTGAGCAGCGGCATATACGCGTTGCGTAATTTGTCAGGACAGTGTCCATGGGTGTATTAAGGACTGCATATTTTGCCTTGTTTCATTCCGGTATGTCATATACGATCTTTGTGGCATCGGGTCATAGCCCGCTCGGGCACAGGGTTTTTGCCTTACAGTGAAGGGCAGTGCGAGTTGGTGGTCTGAAGTATAGAGATGATTGTATACAAACGTTCATTGAGTTAAACATGATGACGTTTCCAAATGTTTTCATACTAGAACACCTTCTTTATATAAAGGACGATCTGAAAAAAATCCCTACAAATGATCAGAAACATGGTTATGCCACCCGCTCCAATGGGCCGCTTGAGGTTCCGCTGTGCAGGCTTGAAAGGTGTTGCAGTGGGCCGA
>JAEQML010077702.1:0-12763 GCA_016904865.1 Pissodes strobi | reverse complement strand
GAGTGCAGTAATTCTGTTTCGGTATTGTGGATAAAACTCCGTTTTAGTGCATGTTGCCGAAGGTTCCAAACCCCAACATAGCTTTTATTTCTAATAAAAGTAAAAAATAGTAAATTTAAATAAACAGGTTCGTTTGTTTTTTACCTCAAAGCAAAATAAATAAGATTAAAAAAATAAGTAAAAAAAATTAAAAACATATTCATATTAATAAGGCCTATATCATCTGAAAAAACAATAAAAAAATTAAAGTTCGTATTTTAAAGAGGAAGTTGATGATGACTCCTTGAAGACGAAACGTTGGATTCCAAACTGGATACCACCATTAGATAAAGAGAAAAAAGTGGCAATGCAAATGTGCAATTCAATTTGAAATCCGTTTTTAAATAAGCTGAGGAAAAAAATAAAACGTTTTTTCAATATTTCGTTTTTTTATTTCGAGTATCTCTGAAAATACTCGGAATTTTAAAACTTTCTAAAGGGCATTTTAGTAGGCACATAAATACGCAATTTTGCCCTATTTCGATCGACACTGTATCTCTTAACGGATTTTGAGTTCCCCATACATAGACTCGAATTCGAGCTACCCTGTACAAGAGGTACAATTAAGTGCATACTATTGGCTTTGCAGCAACATATTTTTTTTTCCAATATTGTTGATAGAACTGAAAGAATCGAGGTTTAAAACAAATTGGCTTATAATGATTTTTCTCTATCATGAGAAATTACGCAATTAATTATTTTTTAGGATAAAGTCAATTAGTGTTATATTAGGCAATCGTGGATGCTACTAAATAGGTCCTTTAACCCCTATCTATCTGACATTGAAATAATTTTTTAAATTGCCAAATACGATAAGCTAAGGGGTTAGTTTGGGTTAGCAACAGTTCCATAGGGAATTTCTAGGAGAAAAACTGCTTTTCGGTTTCGAGAACGTCAGGAAAAATGGACATTTCAAAGAAAATGTAAAAACATTGATTTATAGGTAAAAAAATTGTTTTCTCGAATATTTTTTTTTAGATAAAACTGTATTAGAAGACACTTTGCAAATGATGATCATGTCTTTGATACAGGGTGAGTGAGCTAATTGAATTTAAACTTTAGCCATTTCGAGTTTTGACACGACACGTCACCACATAATATTTTATTACTGGAAAACCGAATAACCTGAAGCAACAAAACTTTCGTATATTAAAAAAGTAGGATATTAGCCAAACATAGCAGATGATTTTTTTTTCATTTTCAGTTTGAAAAATCTACTTTAAGTCAATCTCAGGTTCGGCAACCTAGTCATCTCTTCTATACAAAAAATTGCTATAACAATTTTCCGTACGATATCGGAAAATACGAAAAATTTACTTTAAACATAGAATTTGTGAAAAATAATTTCAAAATATAAAAAGCACAAACAAATATTCACAATTTTCTTCTATAAAAATCGATTATTCACAGTCTTATCCATGTAAAGTCAATTATGCGCAGTTTTATCTGCGACAAAAAATGTGTTTTAAGGACTGTTGTGTGTAAAAATTCGATTACTCGCAATTAATTTTATCTGTAAAAAATCGATTAAGTACAGTTTTATCTAAGGAAAAACGATTTTGCCAACTTTAATCTTGATTATTCATAGTTTTTCTATGGCCAATTGATTATGCATAGTTTTTTAACAGGATCACAGTCTTGTCTGTGAAAAATCAGTGATGCGCAGCTTTATCTACGAAAAATCAACTAAAAAATAAAAACTGCTTTTTATGTATTTTTACAACTAATAATACAACATTTGCGAGCTCCCATGTTTCAACAATGATATTACATATATAAGACGTGATCGTCCAAGTTCAAGCCTTTGGCGTCACCGCAACAGCTGCATATATCGAATACCCAGTAGACTCCAGAGTCGCCTGATCTAATTCCACTGGATACTAAAAACTGTTCGAGATCTCCAAAACGAAGCCACAAATAAATTCAAAAACTAGGCGGTGCTTTCGAGCATCTTCTAAAGGAGAATAAATAAAGTAAAATATAATATACAGGGTGCTATATTTGAAAATGACATTTTGCTTCAAAACAGTAGTTTTTTTAATTTCCTTATTTTAATCAGCGTTACAAATTCTAATAGTTTTTGCTGATTTAAACGAATTTTTATCTTCAATATCAAATATCAAAGAATAAACCCTAAACAAGGGCAATTTAATAATTAACATAAAAGACAAAGGACGTAAGGAAGGTCCCAAGAATATTATTCATATCTCGAGGGGTAAAAGGTGTTTTATATTCAGGGTAAGAATTTAAAATTTTCATAATAATTATTGAACGAAGAAGACGTTTTAGGAATTGCCACATATCTCATATATAATATATAAGTTTAGGCAATTTATTTCTCGGTTAACACACCCTGAACGTCTCCAACTTCGAATAAATTATAAATGGATTGAAAAATTTCATATTAAACGCATGACAAACATATTTTATAACATTGGGAGGTGATGAATGTTGACAACGTGTGATGTCGCTTTCCATGATTGATGGCAAGTCCTTATATATTTTGAATGGCTTCAAAATTAGATATAAGTATATTTTGTACAGGAGCTTTCGTCAATATACCTATTTTATTTGAAGAATGTAATATTTTTGATAATTCAGTTAAAATGGAAGTTATAACGTTAAAGAAAGGAGAAAAGTCATACAAAGAAGTGATTTTGCTCAGAATCTTTTTCGTATCTGAAGCATCCTAATTTTAAAAATCATATATATAGGTCACATCAATAGGTTTTCTTTCCATTGACGCCACGAAATATATAGTTTTACGTATTTAAAAATACGCCTATACCCGACGCGCCGAACAGATTCACCAATCGTGGAAACAATTCGTCTTATTTTATGATTGAATCGACTTAATGTTTTGTTTTTCATTTCGATTTTTCTTATCCATAATGCAAAAAATAAAAATAGAGTGTGCTAATCAAAGTTCCTATGTTTGAAATCAATGGAATCATAAAATAAGAAGAATTATTGTATCCATGTTTTCCGTGTTTGGTGAATCTGTTCGGCGCGTCGAGTATAACAATATAAATTGTATACCTAAATATACAACGAAATATTAGGTAAACTTTCTTACACTTAAAAGCACAAAAAGACAGCCGGATTTACAAAAAAGCAACAAGATATCTCTAAATGTCGATTTAAGAAGCCGTTTGCAACCGGCAGAATCGCAAACTGATCTCGTTTGTTTTATGCGCTGTTGCCGGTTCTATAAGGAAATTACAGTAGAGTTTCGATAATAATTGGCGCTTATGATTTTAAATATGTAGGTATGTAAAATTACGAAATACCACATTATAGGTATGTAGGTATGTAAAATTACGAAATACCACATTATAGAAAGAGGAAAGAACACGTTTTTACAATATTGGAGAAATTGTAATGTAAGAGATACATTCTTTATATACGGGCATCCTAATATTCGCTACTATCGTAGTAGTCCGGCAACGTTGTATGCACTTGCACCTGGATTACGATTACTCTTTCACCCGAAAGCGTCCCGTCTACATCTTCGTTCCCAATAGCAATGCTCCAAATGCAATATGTCACGAACTAAAATTTTGTAAGTACTTGGTCTTTTGGTAGAGGTGTTATTGGAAATGTACGTTATCACAGATTCGCAAAGATGGTCATATCCACCGCCAAAAAATATATACCACGAGGCGTAAGACGGGAATAAATAACGTGCTGGAGTGAAGTCAACCAACTTCTCTAGGAAGATTATGTAGAAAATGGCAGAGCGGATATTGCGGACACCCTACTACACAACCTTGATGAAGCACGAAAGGATAAATGGAATGAAACCACTATGAATCTAAACTTTAGACACCTAAGCAGAAAGGCGTGGAACTTGCTTACAAATCTGGGACCGAATTCTCATAGCGCAACGAACCCGGTAGGTGTTATACAGCTGACCAAATAGCTAATCAGTATCACGTACTTAACTTATCTAGAGCTAAAAAGGACAAAAGCCATTCGACCATAATAAGGAAAGAATTCAAAGCGCTTAAACAATCATTCATAACACAAGAACAACTATCCGGCCAATTCACCGCTGACGAAGTGACAAAAGCTCTACAACTCATAAAGAATGGCAAGTCACCTGGTTTCGACAACATACACCCAGAATTTCTTACACACTGTGGAATAAATACAAAGCGCTGGCTAGCAAGGTTCTTTACGAATCTCCTCCAATCTGAACAATTGCCCAGCGAGTTCAAAAGATCAAAAATCATAGCCATATTAAAACCGGGCAAACCTGCCGACCTACCCGAAAGTTATAGACCAATTGTCCTGCTAAGTGTCACTTATAAACTTCTCGAGCGTCTAATTTACGACCGAATAAGTCCTCTAATCTTAGAGAACCTGCCTATAGAACAGGCAGGATTCCGACCTGGCCGCAGCTGCGAAGACCAGGTACTTGCGCTAACAACATTTATTGAAAGAGGCATTGAAGAGCGCAGCAAGACGGGAGTAGTCTTCATAGACCTTACAGCTGCTTACGACACGGTTTGGAGAGAGGGGCTCATGTACATATTTCTGAATGCTACAAGGTGAAATAAGTTAACATCAATGATGAATAACATGCTCTCCAACAGATTCCTCCAGGTATATATGGAAGCTACGTTAACCAAACCAAGGAGGCTCAATAATGGTCTTCTCTCTCAGGGATCTGTGTTGGCGCCACTACTTTTTAACTTGTACACAGCTGACTTACCGTGCATATTAAGCCATAAGTTCATGTATGGTGATGACTTAGCTCTCGCAAAACAACATGGCAACATGGAGGACATAGAAGTAACCTTATCCGATGATCTGAACATCCTATCTGGCTATTTTAGGAGATGGCGACTCACACGAAGCGTCACAAAAACGGAGACATGGTATTTTCACCTTAACGATAGAATGGCATCATTGAACCTAAATATAATTTTTAACGATGGTATTTTACGCGACAACCACTATCCTAAATACCTCGGTATTACATTGGATTGCACACTCTCTTTCATCAAACATCTAACAAACCTGGCGAAGCGAAGCGAAGTTAAGAACCCGCAATAATATCCTGTACAAATCTGTGGGATCGACCTGGGGCTGGGGAGCTGAAGCTTCAACACTGCGTATGACCGCACTCAGTTTGGTCTTTTCTACGACCGAATATTGCGCATCGGCTTGGCTAAACAGTTCTTATGTTAGTAAAGTGGACACCGTTCTCAACCAAACAATGAGAACTATTACAGGATCTATTAAATCCACACCCACCGAATGGCTACCCGTATTGTGTCATATAGAACCACCGAAAATCCGCATCAGAGTTTAAAAAAATCTGCGAAAAAGCAGATTTACCGATCCATCAAGGCATAATAAGATTCAACCAACTAAAATCTAGTAATCCAGCTGTCAGAACAGCCCAAGAGCTTATGACCAATGACTTTAACGGACATAACGAATGGATATCAGACTGGTGCAGCAAAGTTAGGCCAGCCTGGCACTCCCTGCTAGATCCAGGAAATCCACCACAGGGTTTCAACATGTCCTGTAAAATTTTGGTTCGATTAAACAGGATTCGGACTGGCCATGGTAGACGTGGTTCGGTCTTGCACAAACGGGGGATGCGCTCAAGTCCAGAATGCGATTGCGGTGCTGCTTCTCAAACAATGCATCACACTACTCACGAATGTCCGATAAGGGCCTTTCCGAGTACAACTGATGATTTCTTACATGCAACACCCCAGGCTGTACAATGGATTATCCAACTAAACCTGGAGCTGTGATAAAACTGATAATATTTATGTGCTTTTGTTTGTATGTTTGTTGTTTTTTTTTTAATTCTTGTTGGGTTTATACATCTAATTTCTGTATATGTATGATTGTAATGACATAAGCTTAAAAAAACGCAAAAAAAATTATTTTCCAACAAACACATAAATTAATTATTGAATGTGCGGCAATTTGGATTCAAAGTCATGCTATTTTGCATGTCTTCAGACTTTATATATAGATCGATAGACAAGGTCCACATTGTTCATGTCAAAATCCGAGACGGCGAAAAGTTTAAATTCAACTAGGTCATAATTTCTAAAGTACCTTTTTGTACAATTTTTGGCGGAGATTCTCCTCAAGTGATTAGCTTAATTTTTTTACCTATAAATCGATGTTTTTAAATTTTTTCTCAAAAGTCCATTTATCTGACGTTTTCGAAACTTAAGAGCATTTAGAGTGTAAGACTATCAAACTATCATCTCGCTTATTTCGACTCTTCCACTTTTTCGGTACCAGAATGATCCAAAGTAAGGCCTTTTTGAAAAACATATATACGCCCAAAAACATTTTCCGATTATCACCAATTACAAGAAAGTTCGGAACACCGTCAAAAGGTTCATGTCCAGAAAATGTTATCAAATATCACGTACCAAAGCAAAATTTTGAAAAATCGCACATGTCGTGGCGAAATAGCTCGAAAACGAAAAATTGCGATGCCCAAAAACGTACCAAATCCCAAATTTCCAATTGTAGCCGTTTTCGAGACAACAAAAAAATATCCGAATGAACGTTACATTTCGGCTCAGTTTCATTTACTACCCAGGAAAAACTGCGCTGAACACGCCTAAAGCAGCCTATTTTGCGATATTTCTAACCTATTGAAGAGAGAAAACATTAAAACGTCATAATATATAAATAACAAAGCCAATAAAAGCAGGACTATTTAACTATTTATGTATCACAATCATCACTTTACGCCAATCCGGCTACAGATAATCCATTTTGCAGACAAACATCATTATGCAGCCGAGCAACGAACAAGACGAAACATCGTTCGGTTAAGTCATTAGTGTAATTAGGAACATCTATTTCGGATTAAATAGACATGCCTTTAAATGGGATTTCCATTTGTGTCCTATGTGCGTTAATGCGTTTCTTCATTGTGGTGTTTTGTGGGAGCTTTCCCAATTTTATTGCGAAAATATTGGTTAACTTTCTCTTTTGATTTGGGTTTAGGCAATTATTATCGATTTTCCTTCTTTCGACTTGTTTTTAATTTCACAGGGCATCAAAACGAGCAATATCTCAGTTATTTAAGTATATCTATCATTTTGCCAATTTGGTCAAAACCCTCTAATAATTGCGCAACTTCCCAGGAAAATTAGTAAACGCTGTAAATGTTGGCTCAGGGGCGTAGAAAAATGGTCCCCATAAGAAGTGCTGAAATAACCCCTCCCTATTAACCTCACACCTACATATACTATTTTAGAAGTTTATAAGTTACTGATCCTGCCAACAGCCATGTTTTAAATACTTGGAATTACACCAAAAGTAATAAAAAAATTAATAACTTCATCCGCACAAACTGACACGGAGAATATTCTACATACCTGCACAGTGTAATAGGTATACGACCCCGTATTTTACCACATGTTTTCAGTTAAATAATAAAAAAGCATTTTTTTTAATATGGCATAGGTTTTCGTAAGTAAAATTATATTTTATGTAAATTTGCTAACACGAACGGTAGAATATATATACTCTAAACCGCGGCTCGTTCAACGATCGATTCTTGTCAGAGAAAGAGTTTAGGGCCGTTTCCCATGGACGCGGACAGTCAGCGTGCGGACCGTCAGCGTACGGACCATCAGCACGCTGATCGTCAGCGTTTAAATTTTGTTTCACATGAACGCTGATCAATCGCCACCAACCAGTATTAAAATGGACTCCAAAGAAGGAGCGTCAACAGTTGTTGCCATATCGGCTTATTTAATATATATTATTATTATTATTATTATTGTTACTATTATTATTACTATTAAATTAGCATAAACTGCTTTTGATATCTTCCCAAGAAGTTTGCCTTAACTCTCTATTTTTATATCCCTCATCTTGGACTTTCCACAGAAATAACGTGCCTCCACTACTTCACTAATTAAATATTCTGGATCAATCTCTACTACTATTACCTATTACCAAAGAGCTATTACCATACTATTCGTTTATTTTTTCTTCTTTCTTTAGACACGCAAGCGGCAAAAAACCTGCGAAAATTCTTCATTCTGCATATATAAACGCTACGGCCCGTACAGCCAGCCCTCGAAGCCCCTAGTGTAACGTACAACTACAGGAACTCCAACTGGACAAAGTTCAGGAGAGAAATCAACGCAGAGTTAAGGATAACTCGCAACTTGGATACCCCTGGAAAGATAGAGGAAGCCATAGAAGTCATGACCAGGATAATAAGCGCCGTAAAGGAACACAACATCCCCAGGAACCCAGAACTTAAGCAAGGCAAACCGCCCCTACATATCCAAGAAGGAACCAACTACGCAGGACATATCAAAATACACGTGACCCGAACGACAAACCAGCTTACCTGGAAGAATGCGCACTTACCCGAGCCATGCTGGATTCATACAACAACGAGGCCTGGAACAACAGAATCACAGCCGCTAGCCGTTAAAACAACATATGGAAGCACATCAAGAAAATGAAGAGCAGCAAAAGCCCCTGGACAGTCCCACCTATCAAAGTGACGAGAGACGGCGTAGAACACATCATCGTGGACAGGACAGAGAATGCGGCGGCGTTCATGGAATACTTCGCCAATATAGCAGCCTGACAGATAATCAATCAGACGACATGACAAGAAGAAGAGTCCATGGGACAACGGACGAAATCGAAGCGCTGCCGCTGCAGGACACAAACAGGATAATTACGAACCCCAGGGAGCTAAGGAGGATCATAAGCAAAGCCAGACCGTGCAAAGCGCCAGTACCGGACGGAATAGTGATGAAGGAGACCAAGTTCTTGCCGAGTAAAGCCCTTGTCCAGCTGACATACATCATCACACTACACTAATTCCCGAGGACATGGACAGCCAGGATATTGTCATCGCCAAACCAGGAAAGGTCAGGAGCCAAGCCTCATCATACAGACCAATTTCCCTGCTACCCACTCTCGAAAAAGTCTTCGTAAGAGTGCTCAACAAAAGAACCAGCTCCAAACACTAGGAACCATCATACCAGAACAATTTGGATTCCAGCCAGCAAAATCGACAGACATGCAGCTTGCGAGGATAGTGGACCAGGCAACAACACCAAGAAGACAACAACAGCAGCACTTCTGGACTTATAAAAGGCGTACGACACCGTATGGAGAGAGGCTATGGTTACCAAGATGCACGAAGCAGGAATCAAGCCGGCAATCACGAAGACCGTCATCAGCTATCTAAAGGACGGGACAATAACAATACTGATCAACTGGAGCGAAGGACAATAAGGCAAGGGCTCCCTCAAAGAAGCGTGATATCGCCGACGCTGTTCAACATCTACATCAACGATCTTCAAGACGACGAGACAACTGTACAGAGAGGCCGGGACAAGACCGCTAGAACAGAGACTACAGGAGACAGCGACGAAATTCTTCAGGTACACGATGAGGACGCAGGAAATAACCAAGAATATAGGAAGGATGACCATAGAGGAGATGCCATTCAGAAAAATCCACAAAATGATCCACGAGGTGATGGTCTGAAGGACGAAGACGAGGACTAGGCCCCTAGCCCCCCTCCTACCTCCACCAGGAAGGCCAGCATGAAGCCGAAAAGCATTAAAAAGTGCACTGTTAGAATAATCCTTTAGTATTAAAATATTAAGTTATTTATTTAGTTATCTTATATAAGGTTATGCATGGTTAAACGTTATCTATTTTGTAACGTTATCAAGGGATATCCGAAGAAGCCTCTGGTGGTACCAGAGTCAAAAGCCTGCCCCCCAGGGACTGTCCATAAAATTAAATTCGAATTTGTCCCATATTTTATATTTCTATCTGGTTTATGTTCTTGTAGACATTTTAATCGTTCCATACTTTAAAGGCATTTGTCCAGTTATCAAGGGATATCCTCAGAAGCCTCCAGTGGTGCCAGAACCAAAAGCCAGCCCATCAGAGACTGTCCATAAAATTAAATTCGAATTTGTCACATATTCTTTCCTATTTCTTTCTGGTTTATGTTCTTGTAGACACTTTAATTATTGCTCTACTATAACGACATTTTGTCCAGTTATCAAGGGATATATCCTAAGAAGCCTCCAGTGGTACCAAAGCCTGTCCATCAAGGACTGACAGTGGCGTGCACACAATGAAAGCACAAATGCATTGCCTACCCTAAAGTTTTGACATTTTTTGTATTTTCCCATTTAATTTTAATCCCTATAATATAAATTATAATTTTACTAATAAGTATAATCCAAATTTAAAAAGCTTATCTTAAGCGCCAATTAAAATATTAATTATATTATAGAAAAACATCGCATTCTCCCACGGCAATCCGCTAAAAAGCATCCCATAACAAAAGGAAGGCATGCATTTATACCGTCAATACTGGATTTACTATGGATGCAAAAGGCAGTGCTTGAAAAAAGGCAGCCAAATGAAACGTTACATAAAAAGAAAAGAGACAAAGCATGCGAAGATGGTCCGAGCCGACGCGACGCAACGATAAGTGATGTTGCCAAAATGTGCTCTCTTTAATTAATATTTGATAGACATTCTTTTTTACAAAGGATCATATTGTTATTGTTTTTTTGCGCTTTAGTAATTGCTTTGAAAGCGATTATAGGTTACATCATTGCAGGGTTTGGTTAAGAAAGCTTTATTATTTAATAATGTTTAAAATACAGTGCATGGGGCATCCCTAAATTTATTAATATTTCGATATCTGGGTATTAATAACGCCAAGCATTTTTTTTTGCAAGAGACTGAAACCCGATAATACAACACCGGCATTGGCCAGCCATAAATAAGAATAATCTCAGGTTCCCTTTTCCATGTGCCCTATTCTTGTGTGAGATTGGGATTTGACGCCCTGCGCTTTTAGTTATAGTTTTGAAACTTTAGTTAGTTTAGTACCTATACAAGGGGTTGTTGTTTTATTTGTAGGTTAGTTTTGTTGGTTAGAAGGAACACCTCGATATTTTAATAAAAAAATCCATGACAATTATTAGTGGCTCAGGGCTCTGCAGGTGTCGTCATAAAATTAAAATGTATTGTTGGCTATGCTTATTCTTTGGTGAAGAAGGAAATGTGTAGAGTAAACGTGGGTATATTGATTTAAATAATGTGTCAAATGCCTCAGAAAAACAGGGCCAGTCCACTAAACATTTACAGCGCGTTTTCTTTGCATAGTTTTGGCGAAACTCGAATTGAAAAGGCTTTATGCCTACATTTTTTGGAGCCTCAAAATGGACGTTTTTGGGCGTGGCACCTGAAAAACATTTCTACGTACGGCGGCGCCTGCAGCGGGCTTATTCCTTCTGTATCATTTTCTATTATGTTGCCTACCCTCTCCTAAATGGCACTGCACGCCACTGAGGACTGACCATGAAATGAAATTCGAATTTGTCCCATATTCTTTCCTGTTTTCTTTCTGGTTTATGTTCTTGTAGGCACTTTAATCATTGCTCTACCATAAAGACATTTTATCCAGTTATCAAGGGATATCCCAAGAAGCCTCCAGTGGTACCAAAGCCTGTCCATCAGGGACTGTCCATAAAATTAAATTCCAATTTGCCCCATAATCTTTCCTATTTCTTTCTAGTTTATGTTCTTGTAGGCACTTTAATCATTGCTCTACCATAAAGACATTTTGTCCAGTTATCAAGGGATATCCCAAGAAGCCTCCAGTCAGTGGTAACAAAGCCTGTCCATCAGGGACTGACCATAAAAATTAAATTCGAATTTTTATCATATCCGTGTCTATTTCATTCTGGTTTACGTTCTTGTAAACGCTTTAATCATTGCTGTGCGATAATGATTTTTTGTGCACCTATCAGGGGATATACTAAGATTCCTAAGAATCCTCCAGTAGTACCAGAACCAAAAGTCTGCTCGTAAAGGATTGACCATAAAATTAAATTCGAATTTTCCCGTATATTTTTATATTTAGAAAAAAAATTGTTTATTTTTTAATTGTATATCTTTAATATCGATAATAAGTTCCTTGTTAATGTTCCCAATTTTATGAAATACTAAAAATATTTTTATACAAATTTTTTGTATGCTTTTTCAACGCATTGACAAAATGGCGAATGCGACGTAAAGGTACAGTTGCGGACCACGATGGTTTGTTTGTGTATGGTGGTTGCGGATAAAATTTGGGGCACTGATTTGACATTTTGTGCCTGTTTTAACGAATTTTGGTAGATCAGGCTCTTACTTTGACTTCTACCTATGTTACCTTTATTATTCTTTTACCGTTCTAAAAGGTGATATGTAATTTAAAGTAAATATCCACAATTACCTTCAGCAGGTATGTATCTATTTTTTTCAAATTATGTTGCATCAATAAACAAACTTTTTAAACAAGTTTGACTAATACAATAATTTGGAATGAATACGTAACTATATTTAATAATAAAAAAGTAAGATAAAACGTCAGTACAAAATTTTAAAATGAAACAATAGAATAACGCATAAAAATTTATATTTTGTCGCTCATCCATTTTTCTGTATATCTAAATCCAGTCTTTTTAGCATTGAGGCAACTAAAGTCCTAGCATAGTCCGGGGTTAACTGGTTCTATGCTTCCTGGATTCTTTCCCATAATTGGTCGGCATCTTGCGGATGAAAATCATTGTTTCTATTTATTGCCTTCACCATGTTGCCCCAAATGTTCTCTAGTGGATTTAAATCCGGACTTTTCGAAGTCCAGGGCCTTCGAAAAGTCCGGATTTCGGAT
>JAEQML010077701.1:0-12764 GCA_016904865.1 Pissodes strobi | reverse complement strand
ACCCAGGGCAAGCTGTAAGCTAGTTCAGGAATGTAGAGACGCCCTAGACAGATTGGCTGTGCACAAGGAAGTAAGACTCAGATGGGTTCCAGGGCACAGTGGCATCGAGGGCAACGAACGGACCGATGAATTGGCCAGACAAGGCTCAATGAGCCACCTCGTCGGTCCAGAACCTGGTCTGGGCTTAAGTAAAAGACAAATCTCTCAGGAACTAAATAACTGGGCCTGGAACAAGACAAAGCACAATTGGAGAGGAAAAGAAGGATGCAGACAAGCCAAGGAAATGATTCTAAATCCTGACGGATCCAGAGAAAGGCGACTGCTAAAACAGAGCCGAGAGGACATCAGGAACTTGGTAGGTATTCTGACTGGGCATGGAAGCCTAAACAGACATCTGCACCTTATCGGCGTGAGGGACACCCCACTCTGCCTGAACTGCGGGACAGGGGAGGAGGCCTCATACCACTATATAGGAATTTGTGATAGGTGGAATCGCCTAAGGAGGAAGATACTGGGAGCACCAACACTTGCTCGGGAAGATCTAAAGGATCTGGACTGGGAGGACGTCCTCACCTTTATCAAGGTGACGGGCCATTTCAGTGCGGGCCGGGTGTTGGAAGTTGCCAGGTAGGGGAGGGCGGATCGGGGATGGTGAAAAGGGACTTATAGGCCTACTTACCGGGCTTCGGCCCCCCCACCCTTACTACTACTACTACTACTTGGTTATTTATTTACTTTTAAAATAGAGCTCTTCAAATCATAGAATAATACTTAACTAAGCCAGGAGTAATACGAAAAGTTTTGCGCCAAAACAGTGTTTAAATATCTATGTAGGTATAGTTATGATATTTTAAGTAAAATGGAAAGAACCAGTATTATTAACTACAGGCATACTAATATACAAAACGAAAAAGGAACATAAGAATATTATATTGCTAAATGTTCTACATGGCACCCATTCACTTCAATACATTCTACATAAATGCGTTTCTGTCTTTCGATTGCAACCAAAATATAACCCTGATTATTTGTGTTTAGTATTGCTATCTCTTCTCGTAGGTCACTTTTGATGCTATCAGGTGTTAATAATTCTTCGAGTGCTTTCTCGTTTAATTTCCCTTTATGGAAACTCCACAGAAATGTGTGCATAACTATCAAATCGGAACTGTTGGCTGGCCATCTGATACTCCCAAATCGTCCAAGCCATACAGGAAACCTATCATTTAGGAAGCGAGTTACAATACCGATATTATGGTAAGGAGCACCATCTTGTTGCCACAAAATTTCATTATTCTCTGGCAAATTTTGAGCAACATCTTTAACTAAATCAAAGTATTGGTCCCCGTTCAAAGAACCATTAAAAAATATGGGTCCCCTTACCCTGTTGTTTAAAATTCCGCACCACACATTTACGGATGAACGACCAGAAGGTTTAACTTGACGAATACCGCGGGGGTTTTCTTGAGCCCAAATATGGCTATTCCGTCTATTAAATTTTGAAGCAGTTGAAAACACTGATTCGTCAGTCCAAAAAATTTTGTTAAATAATAGCCCATCTTGTTCAAAATGGTCCATCATATTCCGAGCAAAATCCAATCGGTTTCTTTTATTTTCCTCAGTTAAATACTGGATTGGTAAAATTTTGCAGGGGTGAAACTTATATTTAGCCAATGTATTCTGTATTTTATAATAAGTTTTTCCTAGTTCTTGTGCAGCCATGGATATGGAAGTAGTAGGTTTTTCTAAAAATCAGCAGTTTTAAAAGAAGAAAAAGGAAATCCAAAACAGCTTACTTTGAACATGTAGCAGGATATTCAATTCGTCATCATAATAGTTTTCATCTCGAATTATCGTTTGTTTCTTTCTCTTAAACGATAGTGTTTCCGTTACCTGTTTATACACATTAAAAAAAGTATTCAAACTAGGAATAATTCTTTCTTCTGCATATTGCCTAGCATATTGTAACCGCGCTTGGCGTTTATTGTAATTACTTTTTATAAAAATTTCATACATATCGCGTCTTTCTTCTTCTGTGAAAGGCATTTTGATAAGCTGTCACTAATCAAATTAAACAATATGGAAGTTGACGCATCTAACATATTTTTTTTTCAGCACCAACTACGAGTATGAATATTGCGAATTCCGAATTCTTAATTTCATTTAAAGCATGACTAAAAATAGTAATAAATGCAGGATTCAGGGCAAACTTTCGTATTTTGGGTATACTCCTGGCTTAGTTAAGAATTAATCTATGATTTATTGTCAAATGTGTTGAAAAGTAATTTCAAAAGACCTCTATTTTAAAACTAAATAAATAACCAATATCTAACATTTTATACTCTGATAGCTAGAAAACTATAAAAGGAAAATACATCATATTATACATTTTTAAAAAGGTCTTTTTAAAGGCTCTTTAGCTTGCTATAAATATACAGGCTTTTCCATTTAAAAAAAGTATCATTGATTTGCCATACTTTTTTGGAACACCCTGTATAACATTTTCTCGATTTTCACAAAAATACGTTTTATTTCCTATAATTCCGTAGAAATTTCAGCTCTGTAGCTTTAAAAATGAAAAAGTTACAGGGGTGGTCAAAATCTAATCAATATCCCTGTACAGGGTGTCCCAAATTCGAGCCTCATCATTGGCATCTCGGAAACTAGAAGAGATATGAGGTCGGTTAAATGGAGGCAAAGTTGCGCAATTTGATGCTGATCAAAATGCCACCTTAAAAGTTAAAAAAATCCGAATACTTCCGAAGATATTTAGAAAAAACCGAATATTCGCGATTTAATTTTTATTTTTTTATGACTTTTTTTGAATAGATATAATAAAATAAATTGCATATTCTCATTACTACTTTTTCTGTTCTAGAAGATGGTGTTATCAGATTTTCAAACCGACGTTTCGTCTTTGAGCTGCCATAATCAACTTTGTTTTTTTAAATACGGCCCTGGATTTTTTATTACGGTCTTTAAGAGCTTCTAATGTTCCAAAACTAATGATGTATCGCACTTGTTCGAAAAAATCATTTTACTGATTTCCTGGTAAAATCTTACCAAAAATATGTTTTCTGTCTCTCTCTAACACATGAGGTCTTATGGAAAATGCCATTAATATGAATTTTTCGAATAAGTGCGATACATTATTGGCTTTGGGACTTTAGATGCTCTTAAAATCCGTAATAAAAAATCCAGGGCCGTATTTAAAAAAACAAAGTTGATGATGGCAGCTCAAAGACGAAACGTCGGTTTGAAAATCTGATTACACCATCTTGTCGAACAGAAAAAGTAGCAATGAGAATGTGAAATTTATTTTGTTATATCTATTCAAATAGAGTCATAAAACAATTAAAATGAATTCGCAAATATTCGGTTTTTTCCAAAAATCTTCGGAACTGTTCGGAATTTTTAAACTTTTAAGACGGCATTTTGATCAGCATCAAATTGCACAACTTTGCCTCCATTTAACCGACTTCGTATCTCTTCTAGTTTCCGAGATCCCAATGATGAGGTTCGAATTTGGGACACCCTGTACATAAAACACCTAAAAATTTTAATTATATATTCTAATAAACAAGAAGAGGCAATTCTAAGTAACAACAATGATAACAATCGCAACAGTCAAAATTATAAACGAAATAAAAGGAAATGTTTGTATTAAATTTTGTCATAACAACATCTTGTTCTTCACATTTCTTCATCTTACAAAGCCACAAACATTCAGCTAAGTCACACTTGTTGTGAAGTCTATGATGTTCTTTAATAGGGCAATCATCAATCGGCCACTCAAAAATTTCAGCACCACAGTAAAAACATTTGCAAATATCAGCAGTTAACAATTTTCCCTTCCCTTTTTTTAAATGTTGGATGTCTTTTTTCATAACTTCTGTATGCAATATTATCAATTTCTTTATCACAACTTTCTAAACACATACTTTGGTAGTTACCTTAACTTTAAGAAATATGAAGCTTTTTCCTTAGATATAATCCAACAACCTGTAAAAATCCGTTTAGAAGGGAAGGAACATTGTTTTATAATTCTTTATGCTCATCTGCCCATTGATAAAAAGAAATATCATGATGACCCCATGAAAGTGTATCAAAGCTGTCCAGAGTTTTATATCTTTTGTCGTCTGAAGAAGTTAAAGCTAATTTATTCACCAATTCAGTAAACATATTATGTAAACGCGATCGAAAGGTATACATAGTGCAAAACATATTCATCTTTAAATTTTCCAACCACAGACTTAGTAAATGGCATATTATAACAATTGCCGATTTGAAATTTTAAAGTATCAAATCTATCTATATTACACTTTATGTCATCATAAACATTTTCTGTTTGAATTTCTAAAATGAAGGAGTCTGTATCAGTATATAAGAGTTTGACTTTTTCACCGTATGGGAGTTTAAGAAAATTGTAAAAAAATCTTACATTAGAGTTCGGATATATCCAATGTGAAAAATCCCACATAAATAGGTTTATTATATTCAACTAAAACTTTTTGCATTTGAACCGCAACTTAATTTTCTGAAAGTATGGTTGTCTTTGAAGTAAGGTTTTGCAATAAGATTTTCTGCGCCATCTTTTCTACTGTTTTTTGCCCATACAGTGACTAACCTGAGAGAGACAGAGATAGAGAGAGAGAGAGATATGCATTATTTTTATGTACAGGGTGGGCAAATAAGCGAGGTAGGCGGCTGTATCTCAGAAAACCCTGGAAATAATTTTCCAGTTCATACTTCAACCGCTAAGAGGCGGGTAGAAAAATGCTTTTTTTCAAAAATATTTTATTATAAGTTGATAAAAAAAATACCACCACTGTAATCCTCGTGAAATTCTGCATCATTTTGGTTCATCACTTTTGATTGTAGGGACCAAATAAGGGCGAGGGGAGAGTCTGACTGATTGAAATGCTTATATCTTTAGTTTGACTCAATATATTGGAGCAAACTAAGTCTCGTTTGAGAGAGGAAACCTTGTTTATTAATAACAAAATATACCCATAACAATTTTTGCTGCTTCCGCTAGGGGGCCGCCAATTCAAAATCAAAAGTTCATACTTTTCTGAGTTTTCTTGGAAATTTCAAACATAATGACATAATTTTTTCAACAGAAACAGAAAGTAGATCAAATTTGCAGGAAAACTAAACCGCATATCGATAACTTCACGCGTTCAAGAGTTATTGCCATAAAAGCATTTTTTAACAATTCATGCATTGAAGAAACGAATGTTTCGAACTTCTGTGGTCAATCATGCCATGGCCAAAATAAAATAAAAATATGTTATCAAGAATAATTAAATTTAAAGACCCAATTCAAACAAAACATTTCAATTTAATGTCTCATGTGTTCAAACTGTCTCCCATCAGGATCCACACATTGTTTCAATATTTGTTGGGTGGAGAAAACGCATCGATTTCAGCCGTCTTTGTTTTGTGGGCGCCAGAGTTCCTAGAGACAATGCGAACTGAATTTGAATACCTAAATATAAATAAATATAAAGATAAAAATATCAGAAATTTGCCCTTACAATTCTCAATATCTCACAGACCTCTTCCTGTGATGAATTAAAGAAGTAAATTCCAAAACAACAATATATTAATTATATTATTAAATTACAAATATGATTGATGAGACTATTTGAAATAAAGTTTATCGATATAATTAAATTACAAATATAATTGATGAAATTATTTGAAAAGAAGTTTATCTGATGAATAAATTGTCTTAGTAATGAAAATTAAAATTAATGTGAAAGAAGAACAAATTAATTGTGAAAGATTAAAAAATACAATTGGTCTTTACAATATGTTTATCTTCTGACTGACTAATACTTAGCTTCGTCCAATTAATCTGTAACCATGCGATCGTATTGGGACCTCCACTGGAACCGTTTCTGCCTGTTCCCAAGTTAGCAGCTGTTGGGTTGATCGAGGACTTATTTGATTCATGAAGTATTGGTTTCCTCAGATTGGTTTGGTACAGCAACGTGTTTTTTTTTTCAATCAGTCGTGCAGATTTATAACATGAAAGGAGAAAAAAACTAGTCTTAGACGAATGTATATTGCTAATTAAATAATATTCAAGGAAAAATCATGTGAACATCAGTGACAATGTTAAACATATGATGAAGCAATCTGCAAATTGAAAAATCACTGGTAAAATAAGATATAATCAGAAACTTAAATTACAATGTTAAGTTGAGCAGACAATAAGCAAAAATTATAAATAACTACTGTTACTCAAGATATCCTTTTCTTTACATTAAATTATAAAATTAAAAATAAATGATGATCGAAAGATAAAATTCAAAAGAAAATAATGGAATAACGTTCCATTTCAGTGACTCTCGGTAAATTTAAATAAAAGGAAAATTTAAATTTGATAATAAAGGGAGAAATAGAGGTACAACTCCTAACAATGAGTCTTATGACTCAAAATAAGTAAGTATTATAACTTTACTTAGGCCCTTGGCACATAAACGAAAACTGAGCGCAATTGCGCCTCAATTCAATTAAATGTAAAGGTAATATAATCACTATCTCGCATCGAGATAGAAATTAAGATGAAACATAAAACCAGATAAATTTACTTATGTGAGATTAACCTCTCATAAATGCAAAATAGTGTCGGTACACCAGGATTGAGACTAGACAGGGCCAGTGCTAATAGTTATATGCTTGATGTAATAAATAAACTGAAAATTTAATTAAATGAGCATGAAAAGAAACAATATTAAATCCAGCAATACTATGAGGGAAAATTCGGAGAAATTGTACTGAAAATTCAATTTACTGTCTTTGCAGAAATATATAGAATTTACTCCAAGAATTCACACAAATAATACTGTTCAATTTGAATGAAAATACGCAAAAAATGTGCGTGACCACAGACCGATAAAATAATTACGATCTCCCTAAATTTGGACTAAGCCTCTTTTAAATTACATGAATTTGATTAATGAGAGACGCAAATATACCAATAAATCTGTAATATTACCCAAACGGTCACGACAATAATTAAAAATATTGAAGATGTAAGCTAATTAAAAGTGGAATATAAAAATGCAAAATTCTTGCTTTAGTCCAGTAAGACTAAGCGAATCATAAACAAATAATAATTATGTATTTAAAAATGAAAGAATTTGTTAAATATATTGCAAGATGAATTAAATATTTCAAGATTTAAAATCAACATTCACCCGTCAACGTCTCAACACAACATAAAACATCTATTATTCAAAATTCAAGACGTTGGACAAATTATGCTTGCCGATGTTTTATTGCCTAATTTATAACATTTGATTAACTATATAAACCACGTAGCGTCAAGTAATAAAAATACCCAATATTAAATTAATCTATTGTAAAATAAATTCACGAATTATAGGTACAAAATAGCGTACTAGCGCTTCTAAAATCGTTATTCGCACGAAATAAATCCATTCGTGAATAGAGGTCACTGGCGACTCTTATTAAATATCGAGAATCATTTGTAATTGAACCGAAATATTAGTGTAGCGGAATAAGCATATATTCCATTACAGTATGCCAGGACATTAATAATATTGTTTTCAGTTCTTTCATTGCGACGCCTACGGAATTTAGGACGACGAAAACTGCCAGTATCGCGTAAACGCTGTGCAAATAGTGGAAAAAAATTGACGTTTCTTTCAAAAAAGTTTGCTTGATGTTTCTATGGCCTATTAAATGTGAAAAAGTATGAAAACATACGTGTGAATGATGAGTCCGAAGTTCATCAGAAAGAGGGCAAAATTTTGATTTTATTCTGCTAATATTTCCAAATGTTTAGCTGATATTTTAATTTAGGAGACATATCACAATAACTATTATAGTAAAACTGGATACCTGAGATAAGCTTCGTTCAATTGTTGCACCAAATTTCTTAAAATGTTGGAGCAGACCTAAGTCATAATTTACACTTATTCCCTATTATGATAGTATCATTAATGCTATTTTCATGGTTGTTTTGTTTATTTTTGTTAATAAAACATTTTTTACTTTATTCATGGCATGCTTGACCATAAAAATTCGAAAAATAATTTGCTTTTTCAGTGCATGCATTGTTAAAAAAAGATCAGGCAACAACTCCTGAACGTGTGAAGTTATGGATATGCGGTTTAGAGCTTTTTTCTGCAAATTTGATCTACTGTCAGCTTCTGTTGAAAAAATTATATCATTATATTTGGAATTTCCAAGAAAAATTAAATAAATTATGAACTTTGGAATTGGCGCCCCCTAGCGGAAGCAGCAAAATCTAATTTGCCATGGGTATATTTTGTTCTTAATAAACAAGGTTTCTTCTCTCAAACGAGACATAGTTTGCTCAAATATATTGAGTCAAACTAAAGTTATAAGCATTTCAATC
The DNA here is from genome assembly GCA_016904865.1 of Pissodes strobi. NCBI lineage: Eukaryota > Metazoa > Arthropoda > Insecta > Coleoptera > Curculionidae > Pissodes > Pissodes strobi. The sequence goes on along the minus strand of JAEQML010077701.1, from coordinate 4,369 downwards.
AGCCAGACTCCTCCCTTCCCACTCGCCCTTATTTGGTGCCCTAAAATCAAAACTGATGAACGAAATAGATTCAGAATTTCACGAGGATTACAGTGGTGGTATTCTTTTATCAACTTATAATAAAACATTTTTGAGTAAAATGCATTTTCCTACCCGACCATAGCTATTACGCCCCCTAGCGGTAAAGGTATGAACTTGAAAATTATTTCCAGTGTTTTCTTTTGGTCACTCTAGCTATATAATTTTTTACCGCAAGTCTCTACGATTAATGGTTTCTGAGATCAGTACATATTCTAAATTTTCTATGTTCCGTAGCCCTTAAGTATTGTGATTTTCTCGGTAAGATACTCTTCACTACTTCAGTCCATTTTACTTTACATGATACTTTCACATGTCTTAGTATTGCCTATATGCTTTCTCATGAGCTCGCCTTCTACCCAGTTTCTCCTTAACCTTCTTTTTACTTAATTCTCCTAATTTTTTCTCACTTGAAACGCTAACATATTTTCCTATGACTCTCCCTGTACGGTATTAATCGAAAACAATTGCGTTCAACATTATAACTTTGGTAAAGATTCATTTCTCCATTTAAACTTTATTATTTATATAAATTAACTAAACTTTTCTAGTTTAATTTTTCTCTATATCAACTTGCTATTTCTCCATATACGACCTGTATATATTAAACTTTCTAGCTGAAACTTCCGTTTCTAGTTTCATTTATTTTGTTGCGCCTCATTGCTGAGGCCTACATGTTTTATTATTTTTTTCTCTGTTATCTCAGGTATTTATCATTAACACGCGTTCAAAGTTCTAGTTTCAAATTTCTTATGTGTGTTCTGTTTCCCTTTCTAAGTAACATCTAATATTTTCTATGTGGTTTATGTATATCCAATATCTATCTACTCTATTTTCTACTTTAAGTACATATAATTTTCATTTTAAGTACATCTAATACTTTTCCATGTGCTCTATGCTACTTTTTCTCACTCCTAAGTGTCTTATTACGATTTTCCCTAATATCTAAGATATTTATCATTGGCACCTGTGTTTGTAGCTTCTTTGTGCATTGCCATTATTTTTTCCCTAAAATCGCTAAGATTCTTCCTTCGAAGTCCTCATCATCGTTTTTGTCTATATTTTCACTATTTTTATTTTCATTATAATTTTCTTTTTCTGCTTTTTATATGATTAATTGTATGTATGTATCTTCCGTATCCTCTGTACTTTCGTCCTCTGTGTCCTCTAAATCCCCTTCTTAGTTACTTAGTTTCTGATTACTGTTTACTTAATATTTATATATTTTTTTGTATTTACCTAGTTTCTGTTACAGTAGTACCTTAGATAATAGTACGACTTTCCCTATGTTTGGCGATATCCATCTTTAACACGTTAACTGCCACCAGTACCGCCTGCTGCCAACTGACAATGTTCCTGAGGCGCCGAACAAAATATGCGGCGTATTAAGAAAATGCCACTATGTATTTTGAGACCCATTTTTTTCACATTCACATGCTCTGATTGCCGAAACAGTAGTGCACATGTTTACTTGTACGCCGAATAACATCTCTATGCAGGGAATTGCACGTAACATGAACCGCCGGCGTGCAATTTATCTAAAAACACAGTTCTGTTCTTGTACGCCGCCCGACGGTTCAGGTGGCAGGAAATGATAAAGCCAATTGGCCGCGGGCTCTACAGGAAATATAGAATTCTTAGAAATATTAATGCGGCAGTTAACGTGTTAATACCAGTTTAATATTTCCTTGAATATTGTCTATTTATATGTACTTTTCATGAAACTCTAATTTCATCTCTTAGTTCATCGTATAATTTGCTATCCAAGTTTCTGACTTGTGATTTTCCCTATAAGGTATTTATCTGAGACAGTTGGGTTTAAAATTCTTTATACGTCCTGTATATACTCATTTCTTATTATCTCATTTATTTCCATATTACTTACTTCTTAAAAACTGCTTCTTTTTTCTACTTCTTTTTCTATTTGCTTGTTCCTTCAACTAATTGTTATTTTCTCTATTATCTAAGGTATTTGTGATTGTTACGCGTGTTTAAAATTTTAATTTTATGCCACTTTTTTCACCAAAAATTGCTAGTAGTTGCTTTTCTAACTGTACGCCCCTTTTTTTGTCCATAATGGCACTACTCGTAATTTATTGTTCGTTATTTTCTTTCTTATATTTTGCCATAGCGTGTTTTACCCCTCGCATAATTAACTGAAATTGCTATGCTTCATTATTGACCCCTCTGTCTTCTTTATGATTATTACTTGGTGATGGCTTGGTCCATTTGCGTATTTTCACTAAGTGGTTCCACTAATGGTTTGTCGAGAAATGAAATTATCTTAATTTGCTCTAAATATATTATTGGGGATGTCGGTGGCGTTCTTCCCAATTTCCTTGTTGCGGAGAAGATGGCTGTGCTGCTGTGAGGTAGGGTGGGCTCCTTAGCTGGCTTGTCGGATTGACTCTTAGAACGTAGACTGTATTTTTTACCTGATATTCGGGGATGGATTAATTAGACTAAAATGACTCCTAACTCCACCAAAATATCAAGAGGTAAATTGTTATGATTTCTAAAAAATCTCAAAGAAAACTGGTACAGAAAATAATCTCATGTGTCACCACGGCTATAAAAAATATAGACGGCTTGGATTGATGCAAAATGTTATTTTTAGCTAGATCAGGGGTCTATCTGTAAAAAGCGTATCTCCTCGACGAGTCCTTGGTCTTGTGTCCTATGTACCGGGATCAAAACGGCATCCTCCACCAAGCGTTACATTTAGACAGACGGGCGGATAGATTACTTGATGTGGATGAATGTTTAGTTACGTAGTTTACTTTTTATATGTCGCTAATTTAAGCAACACTGTGCCTTATGGCTTTATTAATTTTCACTGATTCACTTTTAATGTTGCCTGATCAGAACGGCTTTTCCCTTTCGGTAGTTCACACTGATAGGTTTTTTTAAACATGCCCGATCAAAATGGCTTTTCTCTTTCGGTAGTTCGCACTGATAGGTATTTTTTAAAGTTAGAGCTTTGATCTGCGAGAGGGGCTTTTCCCATTCGGTAGTTCGCATTGGAGATCAAGGTCTGCCGGTATGGACTGCTGCACAGCTTTTTATACCAAACTTTGACCTCTACTTCGAGTATTGTTCTGAATTGTCAGCAAAGTTAATCATAACATAACAGTTTATACTTTAACTAATAACAATTTATAATTTATTTTCATTGGTAAGTTCAAACTGTCCACTGTATGATTTTATCTTAATGGACATGGAAGTTGACGCTAGTTTATATGATTTTTTTTTTTCAAATTTGCTTTTAGATTCATTTCTTAATTTGGTGTTTAAATCAATATATTTATTTTTTTAGCCATGGTGATTGATTAAACTGCAGAACTATATATTTTAATTATCTCCCTTCCATTTTCAATGCATTGTTTCAATCATTTAAATTTGGAATTAACTTTGACTATTTTGAATTAGGAGGTTTGTAATTTTCAGGAGAGAATCGAAATTTATTATGTTGATAATGTAATATATATGAATATTTTAAATCAACTTCAAATACATATTCTGTGTCACTTTATATGGAATATGTACATACAGGGATATTGATTAGATTTTGATCACCACTGTAACTTCTTTATTTTTTAAGCTACAGAGCTGAAATTTTTACCGATTTATAAGAAATAAAACGTATTTTTGTGAAAATCGAAAAAAATTTATACAGGGTGTGCCAAAAAGGTATGGCAAATCAATGTTACTTTTTTTTAATGGAACACCCTGTATATTTGTAGCAAGTTAAAGAGCCTTTAAAAAATTCCTTTTTAAAAATATATAATATGATGTATTGACTTTTTATAGTTTTCGAGCTTTCATCGTATAAATTGTTAAATATTGGTGGCTGTCAGGCCAGGTACGTACGCCGAGCGGCGCACACGCATGGTACACTGACGGCTCATGGATGGCTAATACACAGTCATCCGGAGCCGGTGTATACCTAGACAACACTAAATCAGGAGAAAGCACTTCGCTGGGGAGATATGCCACTGTTTTCCAGGCGGAGGTGTTTGCTATTTTGAAAGTAGCAACCAAGGCGGAAGTAACAGAAGGTGTAGAGAGTATATATATTTACTCGGACAGTCAAGCCGCTCTCAGGGCGATCCAAAAACCCAGGGCAAGCTGTAAGCTAGTTCAGGAATGTAGAGACGCCCTAGACAGATTGGCTGTGCACAAGGAAGTAAGACTCAGATGGGTTCCAGGGCACAGTGGCATCGAGGGCAACGAACGGACCGATGAATTGGCCAGACAAGGCTCAATGAGCCACCTCGTCGGTCCAGAACCT